>JAFVLL020021599.1:0-30360 GCA_021397915.2 Tor tambroides
GCTGCGCCGCCGGCTGATGCTATCAGACTCTGACATTCTGCAGGTGGGGGGATGTGACGTGTATTTAAAAATGCAAAATGACATCTAGTGTTTGCTTGCTAGCGTGTTCCTCGGACCCCGAGTGTAGCCGGCCATCTGTTGATCTGGTCACATGAGCTGAGAGCTGGCACGACTCGAAACACAGCCTCTGTGCACATACGAGGAGAGCAGAAATGAGGAAAAAAGACAAGACGAGAAATTAGGAGCAGGGTGAGAACAGGAGAAATAAGGAGAAAAGAGCATCGGGAGAAATGAGGAGAGAATATGACAAATTAGGAAAAAAGAGGAGAAAGGAGAAATGAGCAGAGAACGAGAAATTAAGAAAAAGAGGAGAAATAAGTAGAGAGGAAAAGAAGAGAAATGAGCAGAGGAAATAAGGAGAACAGCATCAAAAAGGTAAAAGTGAGTGGAGAAATCAGGAGAGAAAATGAGAAATTAAGAAAAATGAGAAGAAAAACAAGAGGATAAACAAGGAGAAATAAGCAGAGAAATGAGGATAAAAAGGGAGAAAAGCCAAGAGGAGAAATAGAGGGAAAGAGCTTTTGAGGTGAAAGGGAATGGAGAAATGAGGAGAAAAAAGGAGGACTTTGAAAAAATGAGAAAAAAAGTGGAGAAATAACGAAAAGGGCAAGAGAAATTAGAAAACAGGAGAGAAGAAAAGAAATGAAGAGAGAACAGGAGAAATAATGAGAAAAGGGCATCAAATGGTAAAAGGGAATGGAGAATTAGGGAGAAAAGAGGTAAAAAAAAAGATGGTGGAAGAGAAGACAAGAGAAGAGGTGATATAGTGACTCCATGTGGAAAAGCAATATGGCCGAGGAGTCTCCACAGCGGTGAGACAATGTCACATTACTGATTAAAGCTCTTCAGAAAACACTAAAAATTAATATCATAAGCACACACAGAGTGGCCATTAGGGTGCTGTAATGTGACTCAGGAGGGCCATGATGGATGTCCGGCGGCTCGAGGGCCTTATTTGCACACAGGCTGTTATTAGGCCAGCGCTGGAGGCAGAGGAATGGAAAGATGGCTTTTTATTAGTGGAACGTCCACAGAGGTGGACACAACCCATCACTAACAGCACCACGCTTCACAGCGCCGCTTCTCGACTGCTGCGTCTCCTCCCAGAAATGGCCGCAGTGCTAAAAACAGTGCTAATATAAATAATATAATGCAAATGGCCAAACAATCAGTTGTTTCAAAGGGGTTTTCGCTGCAATGATATCCAGCTAACAAACATATGTTCTGAGAATGTTTTTCTAATGTTCCCATTAAGTTATGAAAATTTTATTTTTAAATAATGTTCAAAATGCCCAGGTTTTTTTAATGGTTTAAAAAATGTTTGATCTCGGTTATTGCAAATGTTAGTGAAGTGTTCCATTTTATCATTTTGCAAACATTATGGAACTGCTACTTGTAAATGTTCTCTAAACGTTCTGAAACAAGTAGAATGTAGTAATGTGTAAATATGTCCGATGAACGTCCATCTGAAGTGTTTTGGAAAAATGTATAAATAACATTTTTGTGCTAATGTTTTGAGAACATTATTAAAGACCAGATCATTTTGATTAATGTTACAGGAAGAATGTTTGCTCAAAATGATTTGGTCTTTTATATTGTTTTCAAAACATTAGCACAAAACTGGTCATTTTAATGTGCGCCCAGGTAACAAAAATATGTTCTAAGAACGTATTGTTAACATTCCCATTAAGTTATGGAAACATTATTTTTTTAGTATTCTCGGAATGTTCAAAACTTCCACTTTTTAAATGTTTTAAAAATGTTTTTCTTGGTTCTGTGAACGTTACATTTTTTTCTGTGAACTTTCCATTTGATAATGTTGCAAACATTATGGGAACGTTATTTTTGAATGTTCTCGGAAAATGTTAGACAAACATCCAAACAAAATGTTTCAGAAAAAGATATTCTATGAACAACAGATATAAAGGTATAGGTATAAAAAGATGTTTGTGCTAATGTTTTGAGAACATTATTAAAGACTAGATAACTCTGAACGAACATTCTATTAAAGGCAGGGTAAGCAATTTCTGGAAGCCAGTGTTGATATTTGAAATCACCAAAACAAACACGCACCTACACCAAAAGGGTTTCGTCCCTATTTTGATAAATCCGCCCCACATATATGTAGCCTACGCAACCCAGGCAACGATTAGTTCTGTGAAACATAAGCCGCTTTTACACCGAAATTACCTGGAACAATATGCACCAGGAACTTTTTTCCCCCAGACCTGTTGCTATCTGTGTTTCCATCGCGGTCTAAAGTACCGAGAAGATTAGGCAAATGGTCTGGTGACGTAACGTTAGGTCTGTGCGCGTTTCTCAATACCAAGTACGCAAATTTCGGACTTGCATCCTCGAGTTAGACTCGGGAGTGTGAACTCCCACGGAGGAACGACGTAAGTCCAGTAATTCTGCAAAGAGCAGCGTACTTGATAACGTCAGTCAGCTTGCCTTGGCTGCTGCAATCTTCCTCACTGTATTTACAGACGAAATATATCAAACACCACTGCCTCTTTTCATTTTCATTAATAGAACAATAGAATAAAGACCAAAGATTACCTATTAGATTTACCCAAAACGAATTATATCTTATGTTTAACCACTACAGAGACATCAGAGCCAGCGGCAAATGTCAGAAGGACTAGCCGAGGTTATGCTCCTCTCTTCGGGATACATGAGCACTGAGCGCCCGGTGATCGCGTGGAGCTCACGTCTCCGAAATCGGAGAAGCACATTTTCAAATAGGCGCTGTTTTTATAAATAAACCGCAGATTTGAGTTTTAAACAACTACATTCTCGGCTGAAATACACGCGTCCAGTGTAGGCAGGCTTTAGCTGTTGCCCGGTGTAGACACGGTGTTACTCACCTATCGAGAAGAAAAGCAACCTGCGTCCGATGTGAGCCTTCCTCATCAGGTTCTCTCCAGCGCTGGAAAGCTGATCCGATATTTACACGGGTCCTACTTCTTGCCTTATCGTTCCGCAGTCATTTTCCTCTTTTTGTTTTTTATCCGCCATCTTTATCTTTCTGTCGCTCGGCTCGGCTGTTCACTGAACGCTCTCTCCTCCACATCACGAGTAGACGCACCCCTTACTGCTGATTGGCTACACGTTTGTTTTGGTACTCGGCCCCAATTCAGTTTTCTAAAACGTTTTTGAAAAATTGCATACCTTACCTTTAATGTTACTAGATGAACATTCTGAGAAGGTTCCTGTTAGCTGGGAGAGAAGTTCTGCAGAGAACCTTTCAGTGGACAGTTCTTAAGAGAACCATTTTTCTTAGTGTGAAGAACATTTTAGTAAAGGATCTTTTTCTACTATAAAAAAGAACCTTTTGTGCATTGAACAGATTCCGTGGATGTTAAAGGTTCTTTATGAAACCACCGATGCCATTAAAGAATGTTTATTTTTAAAGATATAAACTATTATTCTTTTGTTTGTTTTGTTTGTTTTTTATATTGTTCTTCGTTTCGCATTCATGACTGAAACAATTGCTGTTTCTATTGTCATTTTAATATTTATTATCTGTCTGTTTGAACAGCATCAAGTAAAAGTTATCAATATAAAAGAAACTCTCTTGTACGTATGTATTTCAAACTTTCAAGCACAACAGAGAGTCTTCCATATGCAGAAGGAGTTGATATGATACCTCTAGTCCTATAAAAGCTGAAGTGTGGAAATCTGAATGCCATTCTTATTCAGTGAGATGGATTTTTGTAGTCTGTAATTCTTCAAGATTGCAGTTTAAGGGAAACCAAAACTGGTGTATTCCCAAAGGGGACTTGGCAGCATAATTATAGCAATTTTAAAGTTATTAAATATATAAAACACCAAAACATTTAAAGTTTTATGTACCACAAATCTTCTTATTTAATAAACCCAAAAGTGCTAGGGGGCAAAACCTTTGGTGAAAAATAATATAAATGTAAATAAATTGATACAGAATTTTTTTATATAAATAGAACAAATAATCACAACAAACAAAGTAATAAATTAAAAAAAAAGAGAAATATAAAATGACTGGTTTCTTGAAATATTGTAATTGTAAATTCTTGAAAAGATGTAATTATTCATTGTTATCATTGTGTAATGTAATGCGCAAAAAAAAAACTCTCTGCTTTTATTATTTCCATACAGTGTATGCCATTTATGTCGTAAACAATGTAAATGTTCATGTTAAGTATGTTAAAGATACTTAAGAATTTTCAAACATACATGTTTACCTTCCTCAGTATTGTTGCACTGTAAGAATAGTGGTTTAAGCAACGGACGTTTGTACAGTGCATTGTGTTGCAACACAGCAGGCTTTCAAGAAAAAAGTGATGGGGGCCTGTGCCCCAGTAGAGCTTTAGGTCTAGCAACGCCCCTGGTGTGGGGGAACTGGGTGAAATGTTGTCTCGTTTATGAATTACTCGAATAGTAACGTGTCATATTAACCACTAGATGTCGCAGCGAACATTCACTTCGTATCTGTAACATAACTAATTTCAGTATTTCACTCGAGGTTAAACCACGGACAGTTAGTGTTATAATGTTAAACTGTTAAATTCCACTCATCCATTACATAAGTATAAATATTGTCAAAATCACTATGGAAGCTCTGACATGAGGAACTCCCATTAGTCATAGTACAGCTCATTTTAAGGGAATGCCCATGAATTGAAACCAGCAGGGAACACCCTTGTTTTTTTTCTTATCCTTCCAAGTTTCAACTTTTCTCTGCCCCTGTAAAGTTTCTAACTACAGTCAAAGCAATAGACCACACGAAAATCTAAATACTGTCATCATTTATTCTCCCTCATGTCATAGTAAACCTGCATGAGCTTCTATTTCCTGTGGAACACACACAGAAAAAAACAAACAAACAATATATTCCAACTAACTAAGCAAAAGAGGCATTTATCTTGTGCATTATGAAGAAAATAAGAAAAACCCTTTCTCTATACCTGGCCTTAACGGTTTCTTTCCCTTGCCCCTGATTTACTAATAAATGGAGAAAAAAAAAATATTGTTAGAAATGTTTGTGCAAGTCGTTTCTCTTTTTCTTTGTCCTCAGAATTGTTTCAACTACTGCTGTATTTTATGTATATTTGTATTCACTTATTTGTATTCTTTTGTTTTTCTTTATATTATTTATTTTTTGTTGTTTTGTTTGTTTTTTTTATATTGTTCTTGGTGCTAGCATTCATGACTGAAACAATTGCTGTTCTATTGTCATTTTAATATTTATTATCTGTCTGTTTGAACAGCATCAGTAAAAAGAGTTATCAATAATAAAAACTCTCTTGTGCATTATGTATTTCAAACTTTCAACTTTAAACAGAGAGAGTCTTCCATATGCAGAAGGGTTGATATGATACCTCTAGTCTATAAAAGCTGATGTGGAAAATCTGGTCTCATTCTTGGTCAGGCAGAGATGGATTTTGTGAGTCACTGTAATAATTCTTTAAGATTGCAGTTTAGAGAGCAAAACTGCAATTATGTTACACAAAGGGGACTTGGCAGCATAATTATAGCAATTTTAAAGTTATTAAATATATAAAAAGCACCAAAACATTTTAAAGTTTTATGTACTGCAAATCTTCTTATTTAATAAACCCAAAAGTGCTAGGGGCAAAACCTTTGAGTGAAAAAATAATATAAAATGTAAATAAATTGATACAAATTTTTATATAAATAGAACAAATAATCACAACAAACAAAGTAATAAATTAAAAAAAATATCCAAATGAGGTTTCCTTTTGCTGTTTAAAACTAGTCAGAAATCATAAGATTAATCACAATTATTTTATTCGACTGACAGCCATGTTTTTTTTCCTCAGACTTACACATTTAAGTAATCTAATGGTAGACAGAAAGAAGAAACTAAACATTTTCTCTGCACTATATGTGCATGAAGTTCAAAAAGCTTAATACTTGTATATAATAGTTTAATTTGTTTTGCATTTCTTTTAACAGAAAAATTAGCAATGTTACATACAAACAATTAAATATTTCAATAAACCATTAACTTAAAAGTTTGTGCTCATTAGCACATAATTGTCTAGTTTAATGGTAACATTATGAAATGTTTCTGTGAAATGATTTGGACAAAGAAATGTATAAATATACGCCTATATGTGGTGGATTACATAACACTTAATAACTGATAAAGTACATTCAGCTATCAGATCAACAGAATACAATATGTTTAGCATTGCTAGATTACTACCAAAATAGCCTCACTTGTGCATTTTTCATGAAAGTGCTTGTATGTAATGTAAAGATTATGCTCCCAGCTGTTACTATTACATCAATAATTAAATTAATCTAATAGATAGATCACTGTGAACATATTAACTGTGATTATATGATTAAGAGGTCCTCTGTTTAAGTGTACTGATGTGAAAACACATAATGAATACTGCAATACAATGTCCAAATGTTCATCATCAGGTGAAGTCATGACACATGCTTGACACACACAATCAGAAAACCTCTCATCTTTCATTTTTGGACACAGATGTGTTTATGAAAACTGTCCTCCTGACACTGAAGCAGCTGTTAGGTGTCCTTAGTGCTGGTTTCTAAAGGGAACGTGTTGACCCAGCTCTGTGTGCGGGCCAGGCACTCCTCCCAGCTGTAGAGCGGTCGGTACTGAAAGTGACGAAACGCCTTGTCTGTGCAGACAGTGAAGGACGTGCAGGCCACAGCGAGAGTGTATCCATTGAGCAGTGGTGTGTAGTTGTAGAACGGCTTCAGGAGCCAGCGTATCAGGTCGTTCATCCATGCTATGAACCACAGCACCCACACCGGCATGTGCAACGAGCGAAAGTTGAAGGCCGACAAGAACTGCATGTTGAAGTCATCGTAGCTCTTATATGGCGAGTCATCATAGCAGAAATAAAATTCCCCACCCATCCTATCGGGGTGTTCCAGAAGAGCACGTGCTGCTAGCAAGTGCATCCATGCCACATTCCCTGCATACACAAAAACACATTCAAGGTATTTAAAAGATTACAGGGCTGAGTCTTATGCAACTTAATTATAGCAATTTAAAGCCATTACATAAATATATAAACAGCACAGATAAATTCATGTTCTATGTACTGCTGTTTTTCTTTTAATAAAGCCAAGAGTACTAGGGAGACCACAATTAAATTAAATTAAAAAGTTATTATTATTATTATTATTATTATAGCAATTTTAAAGCCATTAAATATATATATATATATATATATATATATATAAACATATAAACATATAAATACATTGGGAAATTAAATTAAAATGTTATAATAATATAATGAATATGTATTGTTCTGTTCCAGTAATGTGCTGTAGCTCAACCTTGGAGGGAAGAGATATTGCCTATGTTTTATCTAATTGTTTGTTGTATTGAGAGGCATGTGACCATGCCAAAGGAATAGTCTCCAGCAGACTTCAACAGCAGCCCAAATGAGAAGAGTCCTTTCTAGGAATTTATGACTCACTTATGACCCTTACAAAGTAACACATTTAGAGTGTGCATGTACGTATATAGAACATGGGATGCCAAAGATAATGCCTTTAACTTGTGTCTGGGACAGAATACCATGTTTGGCTAGAGTTGTCTGTACTGTTAACCTATCAGAACCTGTGGAAATTATATCATCTCATCATCCTTATGACTACAAGTGCTACTGTTTCTGTATTCTAAGTTAGTTCGAGGTTGGCTCCTCTTAATAATTTTCTATGGCCTCTGGAAGTGTGGAGAACTCTCTGTCTTCAGTAAACTCTCTTGTCAACTTCAAATTTGACTCCTGGTCTTCAGTGAGCATACTGGTCTCTGTACAGGGTTTAACTGTAATTCCCCTACAGGATAAACTGATATCAGATCAACTGAAATTCAGTCAAAATCGTTAAAGCCATTTTTCTCAGTTCCACTGTTGCCATGTTTACTGTGTTTTGCAGTCATCAGGAGTCTGATGGTTACCTGCATAGACCCGTCCGTGCTCTGTGCTTCGTGGAACTCCTTTGATCACCCAACCACCTGTACGAACCCCATTCAGATAGAAGTCCTTCATGAGCTGATGCTGTTCCCCATAGATCCCTGTTGGCCGTAGTGAGCATGTGTAGAGTGTGTTCCCTCCCTTTACCTAATCAAGGAGAGTGGGACAAAGGAGAGAGACAGAAATCAATAATTGATTGTGGCAGGAAAGCAAAGAGATTGTCTTTCTATTTCATTACAAGTCACTCAAAGGCAGAAGATACATCAACAGCTTTATGAAGATTTATAGTGTTTGGAAACAGCAGTAAATGCACGGCATGCTGAAACACCAAGAGCAAAGGCATAACTACAGCCAACCATACACAATAATTTAAGGCCTCCAACTTGAGTGCTATGTGACGTTCATTTCCTTTGGGTTTGGGTGGGTGCAGAATTGTGAAAAGTTGGAAAATAGCAACTAGAGCAATGAAATGAGAAGAATGAGTTCCAATTTCATTGAAATGTCAGTAGATTTGATTAATCTTTAAAAAAAAAAACAGAGAAAGCTGCTTCTATTCATTACTCAAACTCTATGTGTTTGTAAATGCCGATTGTACTTTTTCTATATGATTAAACATGCTAAAATGGAGAAGTCAGGGTCCTTTCTAAATCAATGTGTGATTGTTGCACTCCAACGGATTGTCTTGTACCTTTGTGCCATTGGCTCCCAGCACCATTTTCTCAGCTGCAGCTTTGGTCTTAGGGTAGGGCATCTCATGGAATATATTATATGGAGTATCCTCATTCCCTCTGTGTAAAGAAAGAACAACACCAAGAGTTAAAATCTGGGCAAAACGAAAAGGTAGTTAAGTTGAAGCCTAAACCAGGTCCTTAACTGAAATCATGTGCCCGACCTGACCAGTGCTATCAAATTATACCCAAACTCAGACCCATAATGCTCAGTCTCTTTGTATATCCTCTACCATCTAAATAAGTAGACTTGCAGCTTGCATAGAATAAATGTAAAATTCATGCACAAAATGACATTATATCCTGATAATGGCTGAAACATAACAGATTTAAACAAAGCTGATGCCTATCCTTGTCTATCCTTGCAGAGTGAGTGTAAAATCTAAAATGTTTGGTAAAATATTGGATTTGAGTATGTATGCATGCATTAATAGTTATTTTAAGGTATAACTCTGGGTTTGAGATTATTTATAGAAATATTTTGTTTCATTTTACTGTAGGATTTGATATAATGTAAAAGAAGCACAGATATTACAACACATTTTTTCAGAGGTTTTCATGTTTTCCCAAAGAGGCTGTGAAGGGTTTATTTATTTTGTAAGGGTTTTATTTTATTTTTTTTATTTTTTTTTGAATAGTTGGCTATGGCAGCACACATTTTCCAGCAAAAACAGTTTTTATCATCATGACCTTAGAAAGGCATTACCCATGGCAAGCAAATGATGTTTAGCAATAATATTAAATATCAAAACACTCCACAAGGACTTGATAAAAATGTGGAGAATGGCTGAGGGAAAGGGGGAGAGAGAGATCTGAAATATAATACTGGTGCTTTTTAAATAATTACATGTCCATGTGAATGTGTGCATGTTTGTTTATATGTTTCCAAAAATATAGGAAAATATTTCCATCTACTCATATCTGAGAGGAATAAAAATCTGTGTGTGTGTGTGTTAGTCACTCTCCAAGGAAAACGTTAATGTTTCTAGCACGTGGCAGTAATGGAAAGCTTTCAAGGCTTTGCTCTGTGCGCTGTTTTGATTAAAGTTCTAGGCAAGACTACTTGAGTCACAAGCCGTTGTTGCACCATCAGATGTGAAACTACTTGAAAGCCATCCTAAAGTTGTCATTTGGGTCACTGATAAGACTGAGTGACATTTTCTTTGGTTGATTTTTTTTAGGCCGAACCACAAGAGAACATTTGCAAACTCGTACACATCCTCCGCCCGTCGCATGTTTGTATGTTACATTTTTGGCTAATGGATTGTGCTTTCATCAACCAATAACAGTGTAGTACTTTTAAACCTACATTTTAACATCATAACACAAAATCAGCGCAGAAATCAGCAGATTCAATCTCGGCTAACTATTGACTGAGCTGGCAACTGCTACTTTAGAAATCGCAACATTAGAACACGTGACACACATCATCACAAGGTATGCTTTGAGAAATACAAGTGTCACATATCAGGTGACTAGTAGGAAAACAGCAGAAACATAGACTCTCTCTCTATATACAGATATTTTTAAGATAGTTAAGATAGTTGGAGTAGCTTTCTTAGACTGTGTCCATCATGACTGCAGCCTGTAATCCTTCAGCTTGAAAAATATTTCAAGATAGAATGTTGTGTACGCAGTGGAATTCTGCCATGTCATTCCAGAATGTTCAGCATGTGCAAACCCTTCCCTTCAGTTCTCTCAGACATTCTCTCCATGCTGCCTTCAAACACTTTTAAAACTATTTATTTTTAGTGAATATTTTGAATTTAAAACATTTCACTTTGTAAAAAGTTACACATATCAAACAGCTATTTAAATAAAGACACTTACCGGATGAATGTATCTCCTTTTACATTTGGACCAACCACCTCCATGGAGCTTGTATAGATCAAATACTGAATACCGATTTCCACACATGCATTTATTACATTTTCCGTCCCTGATGGAGAACAACATCCAAAAAGAATACATATTAAAAACACATGACAAACAGCTACAGGGTGAAGAAAACAGGAACGCAACTAAAAACAAGTGAAAGGCCTAAAACAAAGCTGTTTGTTAGTGTTGCTGGGATCATTAAGCCTGTAACTGACAACACAATGCCTAAATTCCAAGCAATGCACTGATGCAGCTGGAAGCATCAGATAGACTGAATGTGAAAGCCATCAGCTATTCAAATGCTTTCTGAAGTACCAGATATCAAGTGATAAGTGGAAAAACAAAGGTAACCAGATGTGCATTGGCTTTTTTACTATCCAGACCCATTCAGTGGTATTAAAAGAGAAGATTTCTACAAAGTAAAGAATGATATGATAGAAGAGGATCCAAACTACAGGAAAATTCCAGTACGAAAACACTTTCATCATCTCTTGCTCTTGCTCTCTATCTATTAATGCTATACTGACACAGGTCTCAAGACATGTTAGAAACCCTTAACCATTAAGGTCTACCACAAACAGTCAGAATTGAAAACTTGCTGATGAATAAGTGTAAAACCATGAAAGGGTTGAGAGCGATCTGAACACATAAATACATAATCTTTTCTTTGGTAATATAGACGTTTTGACTCATGCAGGTGGTGATGCTGAATGCATCAACAGTTCCAGACATTTTTAAAATCTAGAGTTGACCTTTTTGATGAGCTTACTGAGGTAAACTGCACGTGCTCTATTTCTCATAAAGCCACACGATCTGTCTAGGCTAGCAGGAGGCTTTCTTGTATAACACCTGTGGACTACGGTTAAAAACCACATATTTTGATCCTATTATGCTCATTTCATTACATGCAGTAAGAAGATACAAGATTTCCGCCTTGTTTGTGAGAGTAAATGATGCATTTCCGGACCAAACCGACCGTAAACGCTTTAAGGTTACTGGAAATGTCACCAAAGGAAAACTGTGGGAGAAACCAAAGCATACAAAACTCCTACTAACATTTACTCTAACAATGTAAAACCCACTACCGTTTGAGGTCAGTAAGATGTTTTTAAAGCAGATCTTTGAACTTTCTATTCATCAAAGAATTCTGAACAAAAAAAATAAATAAAAAAAAATCACGATTTCCATTAAACATTGAAAATAATAAGAAATTTCTTGAGCAGTAAACCAGCATATTAGAATGATTTCTGAAGGATCATGTGACACTGAAGACTGGAATAATGATGCTGATAATTCAGCTTTGCCATCACTGGAATAAATTACATTTCAAAATATATTAAAACAGAAAACAGTTTTTTAAAAATTGTAATAATATTTCACACTATTGCAGTTTTTACTGTATTTTTGATCAAATAAATACAGCCTTGGTGAGCATAAGAGACTTCCCAAACTGTTGAACGGTAGTGTAGTTTTTGTCTCCAGTCTATCTATTCTATATTTCACAGTTTATTTTCTAAACCGCATTCTGAAGCTAACTCCTAAACCCTTTCAAAGTGCAAAACACTGACATCACTTCTACAAAGTAATTGCTATCTGTCTTCTTTTGCTTTTCAATCTTATTCTTCACTCACCTTGTACATTGACAGCATAGATGGCCTTCTCAGGGACCTTATACCACACATCAACCAAACTAGCTGCATGGAAAACCAGGTCTGCTCCCTGAAAGGCATCCCGCACACTCCCATAATCTGTTATATCTCCTGGTACTGCCACCACCTTCACATGCTCTGCAGATAAGAGAAGAGAAAGAGATACAATACCTTGTTAAAGCATATGGGCTGTTAGAGTACATTGTTAGAGTACGTACTATACCAGTACATATAAGAAAAATATTGTTATATAAATAAAAGATTTCAATAGTAGTTGAGTCTACTGACAAACATCTGCATTCCTTGTAGCACAACAGTGTGTATGTGCTTTCATGTATTCCAGTGAATGAGGGAGTGTTTGGGTGTAACCAAGGTCACTTTGGACAGCATCCTGTTATCGCTATGATTTACCTTGGGAAGCTTCTTGGGAAATTTCTAGGATCATAAGTGATATACTTGATTACAATGACACAATTTTCTAAAACAGGACACAAACATTAATCTCTATCTACTTGGTGGAAGCAACACCCTTGTCCTAGTAAACAAAATGCATTGTTCTCATTCTCACTAACAGCTATTTTTCGAACTTGGTCATTCATAACTGCTCTGCAAAGATCTGCTGTGGCATCTTTCTGGTCTCTGAAGTTTCCAGTTGCTTTTGGGCGTATGCATTTAACAACTCCATAGAATGACGGGCTTTTGAACCGCTACACAAGACAAGCAATAATTACTGTGAGCTGCTATCAGCTGCTGTGCATTGCAGACACTCAAATAAACGTCTCCAGGATCCCTCACATCTGTGTGATGGTTAATTAACTTAGCTTTATGATCGTAATAAATAACATATTGAAGTCTGCCTATGAACAAAAGCTTACCAAGTAGTAACATCAGTCACATACAAAAATCTCTAACTAGCTCACTATGCAAGTAGGTGAATGTTCGCTTCTGATAAAAAAAGGTTATCTAACCTCTTTCTGTAGCCATTTGGACCTTGACCACATGCTAAACTGTTGTCCGTTTCAAGTATCTTTGTGGAAGTAAAGTGAATTTTCCCTCATTAGCCCCTGGGATAAAAACTAGCAATATATGTGCGGACTAGAATACATTAGGGCAGGACAATGGATACTTGTTGTATGAGACCCACTAGATGAAAGTATAAACAAACTCTGGCTAACAAAAAACATTTGGCTCACAAATTAGAACTAGCTAACTGAATTCAAAGTTCAACTTCCCTTGTGCATCTATTCCTCTGGCTGACGTTGCATAAAGATAAAGTGCAAAAGGACATTGTGCTTTAGATAAGTAGAGCGACATTGCTGAAAATGAGAGATCAGTTTCTCCATAATAATGAGATCAGTGAGGGTTGCTGAATAATACAGTGAATAAGATCCCAAAATCCCATTGTAAGGAGCAGGACATCAGCTTAATGGAGCATCCTGGTGGTGAAAAGGGCGGTGAGAGGAGGAGACTGGAATGGATGGAAATGACTGGTGTGGCCTGACCTTACCAAGTGAACCAAGCCCAAACATACGCAAATAAAACCAAGGTTATGAATGATCATTTCCATTTCCTCTATCTTTTCAATGCTCTTTCCCGTTATTGAAGTCACAGAAACAACAGACGTTTCCCCTGGGCACTTACAGAAACTACACCCTACACTGGGCATCACGAATGCAGACAAATTCTCAGGAACTAGTTGATAAAACATAGACTGTTTCTTTAATGATGGGCACTTTTATGTCCCAACTTGGAAAATTTTCCCCATGCCTCGATGAGAAAAATAATACATTTTTAAAACTATGATAATCTAAAGAAAGAACATACGAACAATTTCGATATGCATGGTGTGTAAATGAGAAATTTCTCAATGTTTCTAAAAATATTCCCACATCTCTCAGTTTTGTGGTGTTATTTACAACACAACCATTTGGTTACCAAGGCGTCAACAAGTGTCAGTCTGAGAAATGAAAAAGCATCTTGACATGAAATATGATGTATGATTAAGAAAATAAAGAATAGTCAAGGTAAAACTCGCGAATATACTATTTTTATAAGCCGTGTCATTTCCAGTCAAGATTCAAAAACACAATTATCAAAACCACACACATAATTTACTTTGTAATGGAAATGTTAATTACATTAAAAACACGACAAAATAACGGACATGAAATAAACGAGTCCATGTGCGAAACGTACTGAAGAAACATCTGGTTATGACATCAAGCGTTTTACAACGCACGTAGATAATAAAAGTTACGGTATGCATGAAAACTAGGCTACGTACGATGACCATGGACGTAATATTCAACAAACTGTTTGTTTCAAGTGTTTCTTACCTGTACTGTGACTTTGTAGACTTGGGTAAACGTTTTTATCGAAAAGCCTTATCTCCTTGACATTTTCTTCCTTCTCCAACAAAACTCTCAACAGGTGCTGCCCGAGAAAACCACATCCTCCAGTTATCACGTAAGTTAACTTCGACTTCTCATTAGACATATTACTACTCCGTTGAATCCTCTCCTGGTATTGACTGAAGTGTTTATCCGTCAGTGTTTACCGAGACGGTCAGCTGGTTCACTCTGCGAAAGTAAAGGAAAAGAAAGATAAATCCAGCGTATGTACTATGTACAGTTTAACGGTTTCAGTTAACTATCGTTTGCTGAAAAAGAACAAGTCTCCTAAAATTACAAGACATTGGGAGAGTCTGTGGGATAGGCTATGAACTGCCTCTCCTCCTAATCTGCATAACCCGCCTATCTAAGCAGAATTGGAGTTTAAAACACAGTCAAAGCACAGAGAGACAATATGGAATATTGGTATTTTTAAAGTAGATAGATAGATAGATAGATAGATAGATGAAAAATTCAAGAAATGGTGATCAGTTACAGGACCTAAAATATACACTAAATTTCACCTAGTCTCAATCTTTCAGTGATTAAAACATTTTGCTTCAACTTCGCAAATATTGATGACTGCGATATGCACAAACCTGAAGCTCATCCATCCCAATGGTGCTAATTTTTTTTTTTTCCCATTTGAATTCTTCTGTTAGTGTCTTTTTGTGCATGATCACTCATCCATTATCACATTGTGTACTCTGTACTTGCAGCTCTGCACAAACCTCAAATAACCCCTTACAAGTCCGTAACATGGCATAAAGTCACGCACACAAAGTCCAAATTAGAGTGATTCATTCTGATACAGTAATGTTGGTGTTACATGTTGTGTCTGGACCAATCAATGCAAGGAATCTGAGTCAACTTTGTTTTAGTATGACAGAAATGTTAGACATATCTACACCACTGTTTTGTCCTGTTTGGACCAGATAGGACAAACCCTTCTGCGCTGTAATTTGCTAAATCACAAAGTGTGTGAGTAGTTAAAAATTAACGTAATAATGAACATAACTTTAATCACAAAAACAATCTCCAAACAAGGACAGGGCCTTTTAACCCATATCAAATTTAACAACTTTAGGAGAGAGAAGAGTGCGTTAGTGTGTAAAAGTTAAAAGTCACACACACACACAAAAACTCTACCAACACTTTCAAAACTGCTTCTTTTGCATAATCTTAAACGCTGCATGGGAGAAAACTTTAGATGAAAAGAAATTTAAGCAAGAGGATTTGCAAAACTGTGTTAGCAGTTGGGCTATATTACTAAACTGGTTACACTAGGTCAACAGCTCTTAACTTGACTTAAGAGCTTGATAAACATTATAAACAAAAGAATCTTAAGAATCTAATGGGCTATTACAGAAAAAACCCTGTCATTTATTCTGTCATAAGGTACAGGCTTGATGAATAGTCTCGGCTCATTTCATGTCTAGTTTGAGCTTGTGTTTTTTTTTTCTCAAAGAAAGCTATACCTCATCATAAGTACACTGTTTTAAAAAAAAAACCTGACATTTACAATAAAATACTGGCAGATGTGTTTGCCCACACAAATACTAAACACCATCATGGTAACACACATGATACTGAAATAAACGTTCAAACAACATTAGATGTAAGGTAATACTTTAATGTACACAACTGATAAGAAAAAACTAAGAAGAAACATTATTTCAATGAAAAAAAACAACTGTGAAGTGTCATGCAGGGAATTCTGAGAATGTCAAGTTATAATTTTTCACTGCAAATTATACAATGACTTTTTCACTTCCACAAACTTTTCCTAAAAAAAAATTACATCAAATGTAATTACAGTATTCACCGTATATAGTAAGGAAACTTGCTGTTAACCAATTAAGAGGTTTTTACTGTAGCATTTTTACAGTTTTTAGTTTTTACTGTTAAAATCACAATTTTGTTTTTGTTTTTTTCAGTGATACCACTTTCAGCTTACAGGTGGATGTTCACAGCACAGCAAGCAGGGGCATATGAGAATATACTGCATAAGGCATCACTGAAATTGTTTTATGGTTTTGGCTGGTTTTAGGTTTTAATTCACTAAGCAACAGCTTTGAAAATTAAAGTAATCACTAAAATATTCTTTTTATATATAGTATATAGAGAATTCCACTATGCCCTGAAGAACTGCAATATATGAAATGCGATATAGTTTATCTTTGTTTCTCCTCTCTTGCATTTCTCAATTTAAATTAAATCAGCTGAATAAGTTTATTGTGTTACATTAGTGAAGCGTTGGCATGGTGTCACACGGCTCCAGAAATCACTTCGTGACCGAGTATATGGGTCAATGATGAAACACTTTTGTATTCAAAAATGCATTAAAATGCAATTCATTAACAAAATGACTTGAATACAATACAGCTATGAGGAACATGTTTTCAATTTCTGAATAACAGTCTTCTGAATTTATAATAATAATAATAATGAATATCTGAAAAAAGTCAGTGTAGCATAATCAATGTGCAAGCAGCCAAAGCTAAAACCTCTTTGTAGGCTAACATTATTTTTTAAAGTCAAATAGAGTAACCCTAAGAAATAGCCTATATATAAATGTATGTAGGCTACATATATCTCCTTTCATGTCACTTAGCCATACGATTTCAAAGTAATTATTTAAGTTTTCTTTTAGGCCTATTTATTTAAACCACGAACTATAGCAATTGTTTTATTTTTTGATGTTAAAAATACGCACTGTTTAGAGGTCACGGCATCTTATAAGCATGCGGCTCACGACCTGTCAGCAGCTTAACTAGCCGCATTAGCGGCTCGCCACCGGTGACTCACCGTCATTCCAGCACCGAAGCCTTCCGATCAGGCACCTGATGACGTCACACAGACACGACCGACAAAGAGGAATTATTTCAGTCATGAAAGGTGCATGAATGAACAGTCTGTGTCACGTCCTGTCTTTTACCGACAAAACAGCACTCATCATCGCAGCATTATCCGCTCTCAGATTTTCTTTGCAGAATGAGTATCGTGTCTAGTAACTGGTACAGTGTTTCAGCTTCCGTGAAAGCTAAACCAGTCTCTTTTGTGTCCATGAAAAGAGCGAGAGAGAGAGAGAGAGAGAGAGAGAGAGAGAAAAGGTTGGCGCAGCGTGATAACTGACTGAAGCCGTGACTGCGGCTTCGTGTTCCGCACAGGAGCATCTTTCACATCAACTGAGTTTACCTAGAAGCAGCCACACATTTCACACAGCGGATTTGTCCACTTTTGTAAACTAAAAATAATCACTTGCACCCCACAATACATCCCTAATATTTTAACCCATTTTATCCTCGCTCTCTCTCTTCTTGTTCCTTTATCCTTGCTTAAGAGGTCTTAAAAATAATAAGATGAGTTTAGCTGGAGCCATAAAAGATATTCCCATAGGCAGGTGGTCCATACAAACACATCCATTCCTATTTGAAATTACCCTTACCTCAGTAAATGTCCGCATTTTCTTCAATGAATCCAGTGAGCTCAACCTTGACGTTTCTGTTTCCTGTATGATTTTTGAGAAGGTGTGTGTCTTCCTCTCTGCAAGCTTCCGCCTCACATTTAACAGCTCAAATACAGGAACATGGTAAAGGAGAGGAAGAAATAGAGAGAAGTTATTGATACTGCTTAAGTGGATCAAAATAAAATAACTGTATCCATAAATAAAATTACATCTTAAACATCTACAGTATATTTCCAGTCTATTATTTGTAAAAAAATAGCCCAAATCGACAAAAATCAGAAGACAGTTTAGAAATGCTACTCACTCTCAGTGCCTTATCTGCTATTGCTTCTGTCAACAGCAAAAGAGATAATGCACATCCAACTAAATCCTGCTGGAATGCTGGCAAGAAACCATGATGCAGACTAAAAGCTAAAACTTCAGCGAAATGCAAAATGCGTTCTGTGCAGGAGCTAATAGAGGTAGGGAAAAATACTGACATGCACAGAGATCAGTGATTGTTAAGAAAATGGAACATGCCATAAGATTGCATTCCAATGCTGTTGTGCTGACTCTCAGTGGGGTGATGTAATTGGATTATGAAACAAAATAATAGCTATAGTCTGTGATATCAACTATGATGTGTCAATATTAGGTAATCTTGTCAAGGCAAGTATCTGTTAAACAAAACAAAGTTAAACAATTATTTGTTTTTTTCCCTTCAGGCTAAAACAGGCCTTAGAACGCTTATTTTTTCTGGTTTCATTTCCATGCAGCAGGAGCCCCAGCAGTGCTCTTGCCTGAATGTAACAAAGCTTGATGGGTCATATTTCATATAACTATAAATGTGCAGCAGCAGTCATGTCTGAAATACCTCTATTTTAAGGGGTGCGGCGATGGCCCGTTATTTGCAAATCCATGTATGTGCACTACACAAGTACGTTATATTTCAACCTCTGAATAGTGGGGGAAGAAAAAACTGAACAGCAATTATTTTTTAAAAAATATTTTAATGCACCATTAATAAAGGGTCCAACGCATTAATACAAGAGAAATATTGCAAATAATATTAAAACTTTAAATCAAATTAAAAGGAAAAAAACAACAAAAACAAAACAAATAAGATAACTGAATGATAGGTATGTACAATTATTTTCTTGCAATGGGAAGTAGGAAAAGGATGAACATATTTACAGACTAGAACCAGTGTGTTTCTACGAGAAACAAACACCTCTACAATATTTACATGTAATTCTTTTTAACTTTTTTTGTCCTTTTTGTTTTTTTATGGTTACACTTCTGTGGATCAGTTTTACTGAAAGACTGCAGTAAATCTACATATTTTACAGGTTTTCCTCTCAAAGGAACAGAATGCTGGCAAGGCCCTCTGACAAAGTGAGGAAAAATGGGAGCAAAAATATAATGTCATGTCAAAACGTCAATTTATGGTAGAGAGAGAGAAGAGAGAGAGAGAGACGACCAGTAATACAGATGCAACCACCTGTTCTAGTGAATTTCTGCACATGCACATATCTCAGAGGAATTGAGACATCCATTTTGTGGTGAAATATGCACACCTAATTTTGGATCTTGGATCTTCGACTCTTAGAAAATGAGCTATGTAGAAATACGTATTTTACGGGCATATTCTCCTTAGCAGAGAGGTTAGAGTGCTTTGTCTCAAAACATACGCCCAATTCCGCCACAATTCTTCAGTGGTCTACAATAATATCAATGCCAAAAGAAAACCCAATGAATATTTCCATGCTTTCGCTAAAATATCAATGCGCATCTAATTCAGCACACCAAAAAGACGACTGTCCTGTCCTGTCCTGTCCTCCTTGTACTGCTAAAAACTATGAATGAAAGGGATATCACTTCATGTAAGGGGTGTATTAAAATGATGGCAGGTACATGATAACCTCTAGAATAACTGTTTTTACAGGGCACTGGCATTGTAACAAATTTGTGAAAAATAAAGTAGTAAATGTAAAATGTAACAACTTACAATACTAGACCATTTTTGAAGTTATAGAATACCAGCACATCATGCTGGAAAAGGAGACATTTTTAAATAAGATCGGCTGAGCTTTGAAGAATTTTCAAATGAAATGTGCGCGGAAACAGCTTCATATTAAAAAAGAAATAGGCAGAGGTGATACTACGCAGATAATCTGAAGAAGGTACAGCGACAGATCTGACCTAAATGAATGACATGAACGGACAGGCATCAGAACAGGGACAATAAATAATAAACTAAAATTATTACTCTCTCTCACGACAGGGGTGAAAAGTCTTAAATCCATGTCTTTAGGTAGGTCTTTAAAAGTTGCCCTTGGAAAAAAGACCCAGCACTTTAAGAGTGTTTGCCACTGTCAAACATTGTGCATAAGTGAGCGGAATATGTGTGTGCGCAGTTGCTGAACAACTTCAAAGCATAGACCTTTGCAAAACAACACCACCAAACACAGCTGCAACAGGAGAAATAAAATTAGATAAGGGCCAGGTCAAGAGAACAAAAAAAACAAAAACTTTACAGGTGGAACTGGAGGTGTTGCGGCAGTGCTGAGATCCCAATCTCCCTGGGCCAAACATCTGTGTCTGTATAGAAGCTTTTCAAAGAGTCTGATGTTCTCCCATCATACACTACCTACATTATTGTGCGCCGAGAAAAGTAGCTTGTGGGCCGGGAAAGTTGATTGGCAAGTCATGTATCGAGGGAAGGTCTAGGACACTTTTAGTTGAGTGTTCCTCTGCAGTTCTCCGTGCCACACAGACATGGGATTTTGTTCTCTTCAATGGGGAACTTGTAATCATACGTGATCTCCTCGTTCACACCGATAGGCTGCTTGGAGTATATGACTATCTTCTTCTGGGACTCGATAGTGATCACTTTGGCGTAGCAGTTGGGCTGCGAGAGAGGAGCGCATGAAATCATGAATAAGATGCAGAACAAGTATGGGTTTCTTGAATTACATTCCCTCTCCCATAGGAGTGCTGGACAATTTAAATGTTGCATTTCTGTGCCTGTTCAACATAGCTCTACGTGAGCTCATTTTCTGTTGCTGGAGGGGATTATCACCATGGTGGAAAAACAAATTCCTTTCGTAGCTGGAGGATCACAACATGCCTTTTTAGCTTTTACAAACCATGTAAAGACCAGATGCAACATTATCCAAATCTTATCAGCAATGAATTACAAATTTCGCAGCTGCAGGAAAGCCCATCAGATAGAGGACAAAAATCTGCAGATCTGGAAGACCATATGTAAACACTGACTTTCGGTACAGTTGAGACCTACCCGAAAGCCTTAAAACACTGATTATTTCATTTGTATCTTGGTTCTATTGTATTTATTCGTGTTATTGCTTGTAACGTGCTTATTTGTTCTTATTTCATAAGTGACTGCTTACTTGTCTTTAATAATGTTTAAATTTTATATTAAAATTGGTATCATAACCTTATTTGTTAGAATAAGTTTCTTTTTCAAGGCAAATGAAAACTTGAACTAGAAAAAAAATCCTATCCCTGCATAACCTTGGCTAACATGACTATCCTCCTTCAGCTTAAAGCAATACTGATGGTGGGTTTATATAAATGTGGCGGTTATTAGCATTGGAAGTAGCAGCAGTATGTTTATCAGATGTCATGTGGCATTTGAGATATATGGATACGTTTGCATCATTAGGAGGGTACTTACCGTGCAGCAGTGGTTAATAAACCGAGCCAAGTTGCCACACTTGGTGGCGTCAATGATAGTGTCATGATCGACACGGAATAGGTAGCTGCTCCCGATGCCTTCTTGGGCATATCGCTTCTCCCGATTATCAGCAACCATCTACAAATGGAGTAACAAACACACAATTACCGCCAACCAATCAACAATTATGTGTTCCTCAAGAGGGACTAAACTCACTTCCTAGTAGAGATCATTTAATAGCTGTTAGTTATACTTCAGCTTGAAGGCTTACCTGTCTGATACTCTGTCCCACATACTCAATGACCATCTCATCTGCAGCAATGGGTTCCATGGCAAACAGGCCCCATTCATGGATACGGCTGCGGCCAAACCTCAGCTTCTTCTTACGGAACTGCAGGCAGATGAATTACAAGCATGAAGACATGTAAACACTATAGGATTGACCAAGTTTAAAAGCACAAGAATACTATATGAACATTAACCCCAAATTTGGCCATATTCTGAATATTTTGGTTATTACATTCTAAATAAGACAGTTGCATGTATTTAATTTTGAATTATGCACACAACTTTTCATCTTTTACACTACTGTTCTAAAGTTTTGGGTCAGTAATTTTGGAATGTTTTTGAAAGGAGTCTCTAATGCTCACCAAGGCTGCATTTATTTGTTAAAATGCAAAAATACAGTTAAAAACAGCAGTATTGAAATATTATAATTTAAAATAATGGTTTTAATATAATTTAAAATATAATGAATTCCCATGACGACAAATTTTCAGCAGTCATTACTCCAGTCTTCAGTGTCACATGATCTTTCAGATATCATTCTAATATGCCAATTTGCTGCTCAAGAAACATTTCTTATTATTATCACTGTTGAAAATAGTTGCTGCTCAATATTTTTGTGGAAACTGATCATTTTTACTGGATTCTTTGATGAATAGAAAGTTCAAAATAACAGCTTTTTTTATATAAATACTTTATAACATTATGAATGTCTTTACTGTCAGTTGTGATGAATTTAATGCTTCCTCTGTAAATAAAATTTAAGAAAAAAATCTTACTGACTGATTTTACTGGGAGGGCATGGTGTGATTAACTGATGACAGACTAAACACTGATTAACACAAGAAATCCCCAGGCTGGAGCATTCCTATCCATCTAAACATCGTTCCATAGACATTTTTCCAAAACAGACAGTTTAAACAACCCCTCCTAGTAACCGCTCTAAACACACAGATTATAACTGAGAAAAGGACTAGTAAATGCTCTTTTTACAGCAGGAAGTATATACATCCAGTTCACTGATTACAAGCTGGCTTTAAAGTGAAAAATAACAACATAAAAGGCCCATAGGGAAGCCTTTGTGTGAAGTACCTCCACACCTGCTGTATAATAAACCAACCAGACATATGTCTGCCCTTTCCAAACACATGGAGTGCATTCATTCATTCTTTCTTTACTCAAAGAACGTGCAATTAAGAAGGTCCAAAGAAGAACTGCTTCTAAAGCAACACCTTTTAACTTTGAACACATGAAATCAATCTCAAAGATCTTATCAAACCATATCAACAGCCAGAACCTGATAAGGCTCAGCCAGTCAAGGTCAATGACACACGAGTCAGTAGACGTTACAGAGCTGTTTGGGGGGTATGAATTACACTACAAAGAGACCTACCGGTCATTGTGCCCACAGATGCCATCCACTACACGGGCACTGCATCCAACAGTGAATAGAATGCTATAAATTACACTGAAAACAAGCTGAAGGGAGTTCATAGAATTGAAGGAGTGGTAGAGATGTAGTAAAAGTGTTGATAGTACGATCAAGGTCACGGCTGTGTCAATGAACTAAAGAACTTTACCTTCAGCTGGTTCAGTTTCAACAGGTCTGAGTCCATCACTGCTGGAGTGCCGATAGCACTGAGGAGACGCCGCTGCTCGGAGCGCCTTTCAGAGAGCAGACGATTCGAGCCCTATAACAGACACAGAGAGAGATGCTCAAATGGATACAAACTACTGACCCTGCCAACTGTCTGCCATGTTCATGCTAAACAAAGTCATTTAATATCAGTAAAAAACAACTACAGTAGTACATACATATTTAAATCTGACATCTTCACAATAAATAAAAAACTTAAACAAGACTCAAACACACATTTGAGTTAATAAAACTTAAAGTGAACCTACTGAGGTATCATAGTCCCCAGCTTCCTGCACAGTCACTGGCTGGTCTAGCTCAAGGTAGACGTCTTTCTCCTTGCGGCTGATGGCATAGTAGCCTTCACTACGAGCACAGCCTGTTACATGCTCTCTTAGCTGCCCATCTGCTGTCTTCTTCTTCCGCCGGGGGTTGGGGATGTTGGTGAGTGCAGGCAAGAGGTTAAGGGAGCAAAACTTGGGAAAAAAGTACTTAGAAACCAGCATCAATGTGTAAATGGAGCCTTTTACTCTCTTACTTGTATGCACTTATACTTGTTTACTCTTTAAATTTGGTATTGTGGTACTGATAATACTGTTGGCTCCTGTATCACTAATAAAAGCACCTGTTTGTTTGTATAAACTGCATTTTCATTTTTAGGCAGCTGTAAGGATATTGGTATGAGGGACCCAGTGTGTGTCGTTGAGCCAGTCGGTGCCGTGATCATCTTGCAACAGTTTCTCATAGGTGCCCTTCAGGAGCCTCATATCCTCCTGGTCCAGGCCAGTGTTCCAGATGTCATACAGGATGGTCATCTGCTCAAACTCGCTACGGTTCTTGTAAGAGGGCCGTGGTACGGGAGCTGGCGTGGGCACGTGTTTGGGTCGTCGCTGAGTTGAGGGGGTCAAGCCAGCTTCCTGCAGGAAAAGTCGTTCGCTCTTTCGAACCTCTTCCTTTTCAAATTCCATCGACCTCTCCAGACCGAAGTCAGAGTCTCCCGAGTCAGAACTGGAGCTGGAAAGCTCACCAGACTCCAACTGTTCCACATCCACATCTTCTTCATACTCCTGACAATAGAGTATGGTAGGAAAATATTAGGAAACAGAGAAAATGCACACAAAAAGCAGACCAAATGGTGGGACAAGCTGGCACTATTTAGCAAATGTAACCGTATTACCCAACAATGCAGAACTTTTGAAAGCAGTTCAAGTTTTGTGGGGGTTTGTAGGACGTTATAATCGCAACAGCCTGAAACATCCCAGCACGTTAAAATTCTTGCAACAGACGCCACTTGAAACTGCAGCTTTCCAAGCTTCAAGTGATTTAAATTGAAAATTACAGTCAAGCAACCATTTAAAAAATAGTTACATTAAAAGCTACTAACAAAACACACACAAATTGCATTTAAGGGGCATTACACTACTGTTCAAATGTTTGGGATCAGTAAGTTTTCAAAAAAGAAATTAATACTACTATTTAGCAAGGATGCACTAAATTGTTTGACAGTCAAGACATTTATAATGTTACATGTTTTTTCTATTAAATCAAAGAATCCTGAAAAAAAAAAAATGCATCATAGTTTCCACATAAATATTAAGCAGCACAAGTGTTTTCAACAATGATAATAATATGAAATGTTTCTTTAACACTAAATCAGTATTTTAGCAATATTTTTCTGATTTTCTATGTTTACTTGTACTTTTTTTTTTTCAGTCAGAATTAAATAATTCTGATTGATAAATCCGAATGCAATGTTTACACAAACGGGAAAACAAAGTGATCGAGTTGATGTGCGTGGTTATATGTCAAAAGCTTCAATATCAGACTTGATCTTCTGACATGAGCACACTGCACAAATATACTGATTTTCTCACTGTTTGTACATATTATTCTCCTACCATTGCTTCTTTTCTTTGTTTAAAACAGCAGACTTAACATTTATCTATTTCAGGTCCTAATTAGGAGACGACGAGCGCACAAAGCTTTGTGCCATGCTGCTTACATTTATCAAGCAGTAAAATCACTCACTGTGGCCAAAACAAGCCATCTATGGATGATAGTATGAAGTGAGGGAGTACTGATGGGACGTTGTTATGCTCCACTTCACAGAAGATGAGTGGAAGGAGAATTTTAGACTAACATAATAGTCATGTATGACACTTCATTCTACAAAAACAACAGCTTGATAAATGCTTCATACGCCAATTCTACGTCATTACACACTCACAGTACTTTACAGTTTCGTTTTCAACCCGATCAAGTGTTTACATTTCCTCTCAAAGGGATTAGAAAACTTCTACACCACCCTTTCCAATCCGATTTGTAATATTATTTCACAATATTAGTCATTTTAATCACTCCAATGGAGACTTGGTAAGCATAAGAGACTTCTTTAAAACACAAAATCTTACTGGCCCTGAACTTTTGAACAGTAGTGTGTATCTTATATCATTGTTTCTCAACTACAGCCCCAAAAAGCTTTAGGTGTCTCCCTATTCAACAAACTAAAAAGCTGATGAATCTGGGCCCGTATTTATCAAGCTTCTCAAAGTGCCATTTTAGTCTTAAGTGCTGGGAATTCATGAAATTTACTCCTACTTTCAAACTTAAGTATAAAAGCAAATTGTCAAATTTCTTAAAGCTAAGAATCACTCTTAGTCTCCCAGTTATTTAAGACAGCTCGAGAGGTCTCTCAAGTGGTTAGGAGTTGCCAGTAGGGGCTTGTGATGGCGCTGAGGAGACAGAGACGTAGGTGCGCGAATCCTTCAGGAGAGGAAAAATGTTCTTGAAATGTCTTGAAATGACGAGCCAGAATCAATGCAATCAAACGATTACATTTCTTCAGTTATTAAAAACGCACAATGAACATTTACATAACCAAAGAACATCAGAATTGACTTAAGTCTAGCGCAAATATTATATGCTCTTTAAAAACACTCCCGTTATAATCAGTGAAGCTGTATGATGTATGACACTGTATGATGAATAAATCACTTGCCCATTATTTACACTGCACTCATCTGCAGCGTTAAGGCTGATTTGAGGCTCAGACGGAGCTGATCGCAGCCACTCACCAGCAGCGCCGCAGCTTCTGAAGCAGCTCACCGCACTGCATCACTAAAGACAGGTGCATATTTTTGTTGGATAATAATAAAAATCGTCTTGCTGTCGTCAAAGACATCAGCAACAAGCGATATCTCTGACTATCGTCGATACACGATACTATCATCTATCGGCACGACCCTAAATTGAAGGTTGTGATGATGCTTCGTTTCCTTGCCATATTCTCTTAAATTCTTTATTGTCAAATGTGTGCTGAATGTAAAATCCTATTAGGAATTTAACCATTCAATGTGAATTTATCTGAGAATATTCTTAAATAAGGAAATCTATTCAGTGACTGGTCCATGCTTATTTCGTCATTCAAAATCCCATTTGTAGCACAGCAAAGTGTCGTGAATCATCTCTAAGACTGAAACTTAAGATTTAGTCCTACACTTCGCTTAAAGTATGACTGAGATGCTTAATAACTAACTTTTAAGCGCAGCTTTGAGCCAAGAATTTTTTTTACACTTAAGTCAATTCTTAGCAGTGTTCTTGAGAGTAATTCTAAGAGGCTTGATAAATAAGGGCCCAGGTGTTTTAATGAGTGAGACATCTTAAACATTCTGGTAGGTCATTTCCCCTCATGTTATATCCAATAACAAATTATAATCTATAAAAATCAGATTATAATTGTTTTGCAATCCGGGCTGTATTTATCTGGATCAAAAATAATTTGAATATCTATTTGAGTGGTAAACAGAATTGCTGCAGATCTTTAAAAAGGCATTTATGAAAGATCAGTCAGGGGAGTTTTATAATTTAAAAAAATGAATCTTTCAAATGACAAATCACAATCAGTAAGAAAAATCTATATTATACTCACCCCATTGGACTATATGTTTGTCTCGGTTCTACTGGCAATAAATGCAATACAATGACAACTAACAACAACGTCACTTTTTTCATGCTATATCACTACATGATGAGAAGTAGTAGCTTGTCAGTGGAAAAGTTCTAGCGTGTCTACTACAAAGTCCCACACGACAATTACTGTAAATTATGCTTAAGGGTGAATTCTCTTGCAACAAGTTCTTTAATGAGAACCAGACCGAAGCACAAACCTCTAACTTCCGTTTCCTCTGTTTCTTGATCTGTTTCTCCTTCTGTTTCTTAGAGATCTGCAGTTCCTCATTTTCTTTGTCCTTCCTACTTCTCTTCTTGCTCTTCCCTTTCCCTCTCTCTTCCATCTCCACCTCTTTGCTAATCGATCCTTTCCTCTTGTGCGGTGGGCCGAGGGTCTTGGTCTGGGTCTCAGCCGTTTCCCTGGTGTCGCACAGCAGGCCCATCCCAGAAATGTCCCCATATAGCTCTGGAGCCTCTCCTCTTGCGGCTAGAGCTTCCCCGATGACCTCTTCGGGGGCTTCTTGAACACCGTGCTGGTTGAGGTCAGCAGGGAGCAGGACCGTGGGGTCCTGTTTTGTCCTCTTTTGTGGAGACGTGAGGTGCGGAGGAGCAGGAGATTTAGAATAGTTGTGCTCCTGCAGGACGAACAGACCCTCTGGATCCAGGAGTGGTTGACGTGGGTGCGGGGCGAAGAAATCTCCCTCTTCTTCCTCAAGCTTGTGCTCCTCTGCCTCGTCGGAGGTCTCTGTTTCTTCCGAGTCGATATCTGCCTCTGGGTCCATCTTCAGCGCTACATCGGCCAGCACAGACAGGTCAGGCTTGGGGGCAGATGCCAGCTGCAGCAGGCTGGACACTCCCAGCTGCTCCCTGAGTTTCAGCCGCTGCTCCAGCTCCTCTTCATCCTCGTCCTCTTCTTCCAGAGCAGGATGCAGGTGAGGGGCGGAAGCCGACTGGCTGAGGGTCCGAGGGCGACCACGAGCGCGACCCTTCTGCGTGGCTGGAATAGGGACGGGGTCCTCGTAGGCCACTTTGACCAAGGAGGCGTGGTCCAGGGGAAGGTTCTGGACCGTGAGGCAGACGGGCGCCGGGGGCGTTCTGGGAGAGTCTTTGCCACGTTTGGAAGAGTTTTTGGCTGTGGGAGTTTGTGGGGATGGAGGGAGACCTGGACTCTTTTTGGGCTCATCAGGCCGCAGGGAACGCACCGGTGGAGGGACGGTAAGAACAGCGGAAGGGGAAGCTGGGGAGGTAAGGGCGTTATTCTCGCTGGGACGAGAAGCAAACGGAAGGAGCATCGGGATGGGCTTGGAGGAGGCAGCTGGGGCAGCTGCTGTGGGTATGCTTAAGGGAGAAGCAGAAGTAGGGACATCTGAGGATTGTGAGACCGGAGTGGGAGATGGAGAGGGAGCAGAAGGTGACAGAATGGAGGGCTTGACCTCGCTTTCTTCCATTGAGAAAGAAACAGTCTTGCGGCGTTTCTTGAGTGGGGGAAGGAGGAGAATGGGTGAAGAAGGACGGGGATACGGAGAAGATGGAGGCACAGCTGTAGCCGTTTTCTCTTCTTCTGGTAGTGAAAGAAAGAATAAAGTGAACTAAACTTTACACTATTGAAAATAAAAATAAACTCATAAATTTGTTCGTTAACAGGACAGTCCATTCAATTCCGTCATGAGTTACTCAGCCTAATGTTGTTCCAAACCTGTTTGACAACCAAATAATTTTGTTCCATTGACTTCCATTATATGGACAAAAAATACAATGGAAGTCAATGTGAAACGAAACTGTTTGGTTTAAAATATCTTTTGTGTTCAGCAGAACAAAGAAAATCAAACAGGTTTGTTACGACATGAGGGTAAGTGAAACGATTCTCATTTTTAGGTGGACTATCCCTTCTTTTTTTTTTTTAAAGTGATCTTTAACTGACCTTGTTTGACCTCTGCAGCAGTCACTGATGTTTGGTGAAGGCTTGCTTTGTTCCTATAAGAAACAAACATAATGCATGTCAATATATATGTAAAGAAACAACTTTCTTCTCAGTATCAGTTCTCAAAGAGGGATGTACCTTTCATCCTTTTCTGTGTCTATAGCTGCCACGCTGTCCATCGTAGATTCATCCATTGTGTCCAATGATTCACTCTCAGCGGCCTGTTCACCGTCCTCTTCATCTTCCTCATCGGAGGAAGAGGACGATGCTGAGGATGATGATGAGCTCTCAGAAGAGGAGGATGAAATGCTTTCGTCATCACTGTCTGCGCTAAGGGCTTCATCTGAGAAACATGAGAAATAGAGAAAATAGTTAGATAGCAAAACACATAGACCTACAAGATATGATTGGATAGACACATAAAAGCCTAAAATAAAGTGCACATAGCAACAAGAGCGCAAATTAGTGAGCATAGTATTAAAGACAAACAAGACAGCTTCATACCTTCTGACTCATCCACTTTGTCGCTGTCTTCATCCTCCTCCTAAACATAAAACAATGAGGAATCACCAGTTGCAATAACATGTTTGAACTCATCTGCTCGAAGTTGTGAGAATTTTCCCACAGCATTTGAAGAAAAAAAAAGGAAATGCTGCCATCTAGCCATTATTCAGTGACACAACATCCAAGTATAACATTCTGCAAAAAAAAATTCTTATATATATATATATATATATATATATATAT
>JAFVLL020021600.1:0-13643 GCA_021397915.2 Tor tambroides
ATATAGTAAAATTCCTGGATTTTGTGGGGCCCCCTGGGCGGTGGGGGCCCCTAGAATTGTCACCACCTTTCACCCCACTAGCAACGGCCCTGCTCAGGACCCACCTACCAGAATTAAAACACTTGATTCAACTTATCAGCTGAGCTTCTCAGTCTGTTAAATAGGAATACATCGAAAACATTCTGTGAGGGTGGGTCCTGAGGACTGGAGTTGAGAAACATGGTTAAAAATGGATGAAAATCCCATAAACTTGGTCTGAACAGTGGCCAAACTGGAAGTTCTTTTGATTTAGCCACCAAGGGCACTCTAACAACCACACACTGTAGCAAGTTTTGCAAGGACAAGCATACGTTCATTACAATAGCAGAATGGCACACATTGTGTTTGCAGTGGATGTTTACACACATTTATTTAGTTTTGTCTAAGGTGTGCAGTTTTCAGCGGGTTGCCTGTGATGCAAAGATGAAACTAAAATTTGTTTTGTCTTCCTCACAGAATACAATATGAATCAAACAATCCCCCCTTACGAGCACAAAGCTTCACGCAGGAAAACTTGAGAGAGCAACTTATTACGCATTAGACTTCAGATCGTGCAATGAGATAAAATGAGAGGGGATACCAGGAAAGCAAAATGGCCTCTGGGCAGAATGTCTGTCTTACACAAGCAGAGCCTCTGGGTCGCTGTAGGCAACATTCACGACAAATGACAGGCCCTGGATGTTTCTCTGAGCATCTTGTGAAACTCCACAGAGCAAACATTGGGCCAGTCACCAACACATGTCAACGCACACCAACCCTGTCCCCATCAAGCGGAAGATGCGAGACGGAAGCTTCGCAGACGAGCGGTTCGATTCCTCTGATCGTTATCAGTACACTGCTCTGTTTTCACCAAATTCTCCTAAGAAATCATTTCACCTTGGGCTCAGTCTATCTGAACCTGTCTCTGCTATTCAAGTATAGAAGATTATATGCACTGAAAACAGAAAAGAGCAAGATGTGAGTCAGATGCCTCTGAGGGACTGTAATGTTTTAAGATTTGCAAAAATGGAAAGCTCCCTTTTAAATTAAAAAGACAACAAGAGAATGACAGATATATTTGGCTGCTCTTGCAGAGTGTTAGTCACTGATACATAAAGGGACAGAGGACAAAATTTTAATGAGGCCTTGAATATGTACCATTAACATTTTCAGTGGCCCCTTAACGCAATGCTGTCCAGACACTAACCTCTTTACACTTTTAGCGCTGCATGACATACTTGCTAGACGCACACAAAAACACAATGAGGACCGTGAGCCATTATAAACTGAAATATGCGTTTCAGAGATTCCTTGATGGGTTGTTTTTACAATGATAATCAAATATTTAACATATATGGATTAGTCATCTGCATTTAGTGATGCATAGCAATGGCTCCATATGTCTGTCACAGCAGTCATCTAATTTGCATGCAAAGTTATGAGAAGAATGAATCCACAATTTAAAACCCAATACTATATGTATACTGTTATTAATAAAGTTTGGCAAAAAAAAAAAAAAAAAGTTTTTACGTTTTTGACATACTTGTGAATTTTTGCCTTCCGTAATTATCTGAAAAGCCTATAATAGGATGTTTAACTATAGGTTCCAACTCGTGACAACTTACCCCATAAAGTGTGACAACACACCTGCTACTGGGTCATTATGTCTCCAATAAACCCTTTTTTTTCCACTGGTGGAAATGTTCAATAATGTTTGTAGTCAAGACTCTACATTATGTGTCTAGATAGAAACTGACTATCAAAAATTAATATGGCCCTATGAAATGATTCAATTTTTTAATGGCTAAATTAAATTTTAGCATGTCTAATTAAACAGTTTAACTCAATTTATTAAAAATGTACCAACAATTTAATTTTTAGGGCCCTATAAAATCTCTTTTTTTTTTCTCTCAAATTCTGTTTTGTTTATTTCCCAAATTCTGTATTTCCATTTAAATTTTTCTGGATTCCTTTTCAAAGGTTTAATTAAATTTTAATAATCCAAAAGCACGTCTAATCAATTGAATTCATAAAATTATAACAACATAATTTATTAAATTGTTTTATCATAATATGACACTATTGAATTTCATTAATTCATTAATTTTTATACCCAGAAATCCCATTGTGCTTTTTCATTTTTTTCCCCTGGGTCTATGATATTACAAAATTACCATCAAAAACAAAGGTATGAAACATTAACAATCTTTACAATATTTGTGACAGCTAACCCCAGTCTGCCCTTTATTGTGTATATTGCTGCATTTTAGAGACTATTTCCTCAATGATTACTTAAGTCTGTACACTCAATACTACAACTCAGCCTTTTGGCAGTCATTGATGTTTACCAGTGCGGAAAGCAAAGTCCATATATTTCCCCTGGCATGATAATGAATCAGTTCCATAATAAACACTGATGCGAATTACTCTCAACTAATAAATAACACAACTAAGATCAACTCACACTGGACATTGCACTACACACTACCCAGTCAGGGTGTATATTGGCAGATATTCTGTGCTGCTCTCTCTCAGCAGTAATGGGAAACCCTGCGGGATTTCTCTGCAGGCCAGAACCCTAAAAAACATGAGGGAGCACATCTGGGGCCCGGCAGGTGTGGGATGTCCCATGAGAGGTTGTTGCCAGGTAGTAAACTTCTGGACCAGCTTCCCCCAGTGCTCACAGACATCTAGATAAATGTGATAATCAGCAGCAAGCCCAAAAAAGACCTGTTTGCCAGAGGGGTGTAATTGTGTACTCACCCACATTTTTATATAATTCTTACATACATGTAGCCTACCCTCCTCCAATTTCAGGGTAGAGATCATTTTTTACCCTGTCGTGCCCTAAGGACGGTTTGTGTTTACACTGTAGCTCAGGTTTATTTTTGGTTATGTTTATGATTACAGCCACCATAACATGTTTAAATAAAAATTCACCCCAGAATTGAAGTTCTGTTATTATTTCCTTACCCTTAAGTTGTTCCAAACCCGTATAATCGCTATTCTTCTGTGGAAAAGAAAATTCTCTGTAGTCCATATAGCTATGGACGTCGCTACATTTATTTTGCATGGCCCAGTAAAATACAGACGCGTCTAGAAAGGCCTACTGCGTGCGAAATTCTCGCACATGCGCATTATTATCGGAGCTTTGGTCGAGTTGTTCACTCAGTTTTTCCTGCAGTTCAGCGGTTTTTGTGACCTTGCTCTCTGAATTGAATGTGATGAGATAAAAAGCCTGTACTGCTGAACATAGGCACGATGGCATGACTTTTTTTTTCATGTCTTCTCGAAGCACACGCAAAAACATAGCAGTTTGATTCACTGAAATGATTCTCCAGAGTGAGACGATTCTTTTTAATGAATCAATAAACAAACAGCGCAAATTGCATATTCCAATTCATGAACAAATTTCTCATCACGTGCCGGATCTTTTAATGAATCATTCACGAATTTGAATCACTCTGATGAATCTTTCACTCAGTGTTCAATGCGTTGTCGTTTCGTTAATGAATGAATGAGTTCTGAATGAATGAATCACTTAAACAGGTTAGGTTCGCGATTCAGTCACGGTTCACTCACGAGTTGTTGTTTGGAGTGATTTCTTGCTAAAAGTTACAAAACTAAAGTAGCAAAATTTAGAACACCTAGAGCAAAAGTTCGCTGGTAAAAGTGGATATTTACCTGCTGTCCGCTGAAACTAACCTAGAAATGCATCTTACCGATTGTGAGCGAATATTTTTGTTTTTATTTTTAATTATTTTATTAAAGTTCAACACCTGTGTGTGAAGCTTGTCGACGACTCTGTACTGCAGGTAAAGCCATCAAAACATTAACATTATATAGGCTACAAAATAGTAAAGTAACAAAGTGTTTTGTTATTTTTTTGTATAAGCATATGCCATGCATGAGTTAAAACATGCTTTAGCATAAGCTGTTTTTTTTAAGAGGATGGGTCAATAATTATGTGCACGTTAGTATGTATGTATTTATTTATTTGATATTATGGGGTGCCTTCTCTTCTGAAGACATATGATTGTTGTCTGTAAGATGCTGTCTCAAATTGATTGGAAATATTTCCTTGAAATTTTAGCTTGACAGTGGTCACCATTTACTTCAGTTTTATGGAAAACAGCAGTGTGGATATTCTGCTATAAATAACTCTTTGTGTGGAAAAACATACATGTTTTGGAAAACATGAGGTTGAGTAAATAATGACAGTTGCATTTGCTATCCATTTGAGATAAACACAGGCTACATTTGCATAAGGCCTTCAGAAGCGATGATGTTTTTAAACAAATCTGTCACACCATGAAAAGAATTATACAAATTTAAGTAAATGTTGCAGGTCATTTACATGTTACATGGGAGTCAATCAATCACGCGAGGAGCACTCCAGTGTAGTGCTGCTGAAATATACTACAAAACACAAATATTAATGCAGCCATTTTTAGATTTGGAGTTTGTGTTGATTAAACCAACAATCAAGCTTGCATTTGCAGGACTCTTGACAGCCACTGTACAAGCTTTGTTTACATGTTTGTCAAACACTAAAAGGACGAGGCAAGGGGAGCCAAGAAAAGTGCCACAATCTCATCAGCATTCCAGAGAGCTGGCTGGTCATATTATCCTTGATAAGGAAGCCTGGAGTAATTGGGGAAGATAACTTTTATTTCAGCCATCATTATCTCCCCCTCCTTTCTGTTGAGTTTTAATTGTAATCATTTCCTCCCCAAAATATCATTGACTTTCATATTGTCTATGAGGTATCTGCAGTAAGATCTGAATAATATTAAGGTGTCCGACAAGGGACACAGGGGAAGAAAGGTTTGGGATTAGGAAAATTGAATTGATTGTGCGTTTGGAAGGGAAACAGCATGCAGCAAATGCATTTTAGCGGTGTATATTGCATTTTAAATACCTTTGTCTAGAGACAAACATTTTTTTTTCTTTGTTAAAGGGACAGTTCACCCAAAAATACAAATTCTGTCATTTTAGGAAGATATTTCGAAGAATGTTGGTAACCAAACAGGTTTGTTTACCTGTATGGAGAAAAAAACAAAAAACAAAAAAAAAAAAAACAGATTTCTCTAAATACCTTGTGTGTGTGTGTGTGTGTGTGTGTGTGTGTGTTTGTGTTCCATAGAAGAAAGTCATACAGATCTGCGACAACGTGAGGGTGAGTAAATGATTTTTCATTTTAAATATTTTAACCATTTAACTTTCTTTCATCTAATTTGCTTTCATTTTCATTTTACGCCTAAAAGAGCTTGGGTGGATTATCAAGATTTCACTTTCATTATATGCAAAACAGTGGCCAGGATATTATTCAAAAGTTCACCATTTGTATTCCATGGAAGAATGAAAGTCATGCAAGTTTGACATGAGGGAGAGTAAATGATGACCAATTTTTCAATTTTTGTTGAACTAATCAATTAAAACAGAGCTTTTATGCATGTACAAATAAAAAAAACAATGCCAGGTTTATATGACTCATATCATTAATTACTTCAGGGGTAGCAAATGATCATAAAAGTCACGCCAGGCTCTGCGTGAGTGCTTTAGATATGTCGCACCATATGAGCAAAATTTATCAGGGTACTAAAAATCATACCAGTCACCTTCGACTTCACCCTACTGAAATATGCACATGTCTGGAGGACACTATGTAAAGCACAGGGGCAATAAATTAATTTTAGATTGCATCTAGAGGACTACCTGGTAATTTTGGACTAAAAATAACTTAGAGGCACTTGACAACTAAGAGATCCTCAGCAGGATTGAGATGGAACATATATTGTAAAACCTGATTACTTGAGCTAAGTCAACTTGTTGAAAAGGGTTGTGGAAAAGAGGATTGTTTTGATCTTTCTCACCTCAGTTGTATACTCATAGCACAAGGTACACATACGCAGTGAATGGGGTTACTATGGTGAACTGCAAGGTTTTTTCCAGTACATGGCAAATAAAATAGACATGCATTTTCCCACACAGAAACGATGCTTTAAAGAAGGAAAATATGTTCTCTTAGGTTTCTAAATATGCGTTGAATGAATACTGTACGTATATCTACACCAAGGACATTTTTTTCTAAGGAAGCGAGGGAGGTAGTGCATCTTCAAATATACTGCATACATATAAGTGCGAAAAGCGTTTAAACCACTAGTATTTTCTGACGTTAAACTTTCAAGTAGCAACACCAACAAACAGCCAATTCTCATTGAGGTGCATTAAACTAAACTAGTGAAAATGAATAGACTAAATACAGAATTAAGAGCTCAAGAGTTTTCTTTTCATCGCTTTTGATCACATCTGATTGTAAATGGCCTTGTTATATCTCGAAACACAAAAAGATTTGTGAATGAAGTGAATTTGTGAATTTTTAGCTGCCAAATTGCAGCCATCATTCCACTTTTTGTTTAATAAGGATTACTTTTTTTTTTTTTGTGGAGAAGGCTAACTTTATTCAGCAAGTTGGGTTATTTAACCCACCATTATTCTTCTTCTTCTTTTTTTTTTTTTTTAATTTTACAAAAATACTATCATCTTTTTACCTCATACATGAGCTAATATTTCCAGATCATAATTAGATTCAGTATCTTTACAAATAAAAGCATTTTATTTTAAGTCATCAGGTGTTTCCATCACACAAAATGACCACAGTGATGCACAATTACCTGACTGACATCTCCGTTTGTTGCGTGGCATTAAATATAAATATATAAATAAAATGATGTATAGCACAGTAACAACATTATATATAAAATACAGCATACACAAACCTTCACTGAATAAATGCACAAATTTAGCCGCGCTGTTTCAACAGTCAGTGAGATTGACCCTGCCACTAACCCAGCGGCTGTGTAACACAAAAACTACCAAACATTGAAAAGTGCCATCCCAAACAAGATGACCTAACAGGCTCAACCCAGCGTTTGGGTAGGAAAAAATAACCCAGCATTTATTTATGTATTTATTTTTCTGAGTTATAAGAGTATTATAGTATTGATTTGTTTATGACAGTGCAGATAAATGCTGTCCCATATGCCTTTATCCAGGAGACTGTTTCAAAGTAGAACTGGAACATCGAATTTACATCAGAAAAAAAAACAACAACTTGGGAACTCCTTCAGTCCACTACACACCACTGATCAGCAGATAGGGAATGCACGCTTCTCTGAGTATGCAAATCAACTCTCTGCTATACATCGGGCACAAGGGTGCCATGCTAAAGCAGTCCAAAAAGGTCAAAACTGAAGGATGACTCTGACCTTTGAGACCTGCGGGTCGGGCCAGCGATACCTACGTACAGTGCTTAACATTTGCGTGGGCAGAAGTTCAAAAATATCTTGGAATTAGATTACGCTTGGTTTTCCCACTTCCCCTGTTTTGTGAGAAATACTGTGTGTTTTTCGCAGCATTTGAATCCTTCCCTTCAACTTGTCAGCACTTTGATTCCTTGACAGATTTCCTTGCTGCATTTTTGCTTCAGTGCCATCATGCTCTGTTTTCTCCGTACTTTCTGGATCTGCCTCATGTCTCATCTGACATGTGCGCAGAGACAGCCCTCTGCTCATCTGCTATTTTCCATATACCGTGTACAGGATTTGGCGATCTGCTATGCAAGCAACAGTGTAAACGTCTTTCCTAACAAGTGAATCAGTGCCAAATAACAACTGTATGGCGTGTCTTACCATGCGTCCTGCTGTTGGACTTTTTTGGGGGAATGTTTGACGGGCAACAATTCTATTTTGGTCTTTATAAAAGTCGTGTTTTGTTTCTAAGACTGTATTTTGCTCAGCACCAATCTTTGATATGTTTCCTCCCTGCTTTCATCGCACCACATCAAATGATAATCTAAGGATTTGATAAAAACAAAAAAAGATGTCTATGTTTTTTTCCCCAAGCAAAACCATTCTTTCTATTACATGTCATTTGACAGGTATTTGCTCCAGAATGCTGTCTCGTGAGATTAGGGAGGAGAAGTGAGAAATAGTCACACCACCAAATCTGGGGCACTATTTCACCTGCTGAAGTCTGCCGTCCCAAAAGTAAAACTTTCTTCTTTGCTCTCTTGTTTTCTGGTAGCGATTACAGTACGTGGATTGGGGGTAGACAACAAAAAGATGTATCTAATGCACTACTTCCATTTACAGTGGAGAAACCTAAGCCTGTTACAGCAAACCCAGATGCCAGTTAGTGATGTACTCTGTAATGTTTGGTTTAATCATTTCAGAGTCATGGTCTGGTAAAACCAACAGAACTGACAGAATCAGTGGGCTTTCGCTAATAATGAACAAAGCCGTGTGGGTGTTCTGTGTTGAATTCCTAATGAACTGGCAATAGCATGGGGTCAGCGAGGTGACCGTGACAGATATAAAGGCATAGCAGTCGCTTTTTATGGACGAAAGGAGTATTTCAAGAAACAGGGTGGTTGCAAAAACGTAGGAGTGAAAATTGGTCCAACAGAAGTTGTCAAATGATTATTAGGATGCATACTGTGAACCACAGTAGATTATATAAAACGAAAAGCATATTCAAATCTAAGCACATAATTAATATGGCCGTCGATCAATTTGCACGCGATTTGGTTGCTTTGCTGTTGTCACTTCTTATTTCTTAGAGTTATGTTACTGCCAAACATAAGAGACGGTTTAAGGCGATGTAGCACAATCTTACACAACTGCAGCTGTACCGCAGAGAGCACCGCAGAACGGGTGAGGGGTCAACACAGCAACAGTTGGGGAATGCTGCAGGGACGTACATAAAATTGGATCTGTCATTTTTGAAAATTGTAGAGTTGATTTGATCCTCCTCAGGCTAGACTTTGTGTAACCGGCGATGTCCATACAGGCTGATGAAGACAAATTACAGGTATTTTTGCCATGTAAAATTACATTAAAAAAACCCTTGTTTTTAAATGCCTATCTTAAAAGTTAATGCCACTTGATGATTTAGTAATAGGCATGATTCGCATTGTTAATCAAGTGATTATAGAGAAATAAAACAAACTTGATTATCTTGTTTTTTCCGTAACTCATTAATTATAATCATCTGTGTTCACAGCGGTAATTCATCAGACGTGGCTATACAGAAAATATGTTATAATAAAGCAATAAGCCACAAAAGTGATTTGTTAGGCATGACAAAAGGGTTTAATAAAACGGTGGCAACAGCGATGATCAAATCTGCTAATGTTAAATATTTAACTTTATTATTAGCATTACTATTAATAATGATCACAATGAACAATTGTTCCACCAAGTAATATAGTTCATTAGCCTAGTTGTAGGTTGTTTACATTCTATTTAGCATTTTGTGCATTAAAGGAAACATTCTCTCTAAAACTTTTTTTAAAAAATTCATTTTTCCTCCATAATTAAACATTTTAAAGAATCTTAAGGGAGATTCATGGAAGGACACTTCATTGTGACTGTAAAGACCTAAAAGTGTGAGGAACAGACCAAAAAGTAATTCCCTGATGATCTTCATCTCTGCTAAACTCATTTTTCATGCAAGGTTTGACAAAACTGAAGTTGTACAAATCTGTGAAATCATGAGGATTTGTACAAGTTGGGTCATGCAAAAATGTACGAGCCAATCCTAATCCTAACAATAAATCACAATCCTTTACCTGAACCCCATATTTAAACTTGATTGTAAATACATATACCTTTTCATAGGAGTCGTATGAATTCATGGAAGTGTGTTGTCATTGTACGTTGTAATCGAATGTGTAATTTTAAATATGCGGAATAGAGACTGACAAGTACATAAAGCTAAATTAAACTGCATTGAATTCAACTGATGCTGAGTTCACAGGTGCGTAATGGCTGTTTTATTATTATGGCTTCAAATGTAGTTCAAGCAATCAAAATAGTTCAGATTTACAGCTCAAATCAAGCATACAATAAGGGTGGTTTATTCCAGTTTTGTACCCGTGCAGGTCTAGCTTGGCATTCCTACTGCAGGGCATGAAACATCCAAAAATTCTGCATTGAAGCTTGACTAAGAAGCCTTTCCACAAGTCACATGTTTATCTGTTCAAGCTGTCAGTACCACATGCTGCGGCCCAGCCTAACATATGTACAGCATTTACAGACATTCTTCTTCATCTTTGTTCTTAGGGTTTTCTTTTCTTTCTTTTTTTTTTCTCCCTGTGAATGCTGCAACCAATGTGCAAAACGAAAGTGACAGAAGTGATGAGAAGTGTGACAGAAATGTGCAAATGGGGTGTGGATTTTTAGAATTCCACAATGTCTTTTTAATGGCACCTTTAAAACAGGGTATAATCATTTCTAATATTTTATTATCATTCATTTTTGTCTTTTTTTAATGATAACATTTGCATGGGAGCACAAATGCAATGGACACCATGCATGAAGGTTGTAATGTAAGTCAGTAGCAATTTATGCAAAAAAATAAATGTTGCACTTGATATGAACTTAGAAAATACACTTAGGTAATGAATTTTGATCTGAGGACTGAAAACTGCATACACAATCCCCCACTAAACACACACACACACACACACACACACACACACACGCACGCACGCATATCCTTAATTGTGTATCTATACTGTATATCCTTATTTCTTCTGATTATGCATAACATGAACGTTGCAATTTATAATTTACAAGTCTTAATTTCCAACTAATTATGGTTAGTATTGTTTATTTCAAATATCCATGGAAAGTTGCATCATTATTTAATTATAAACAGCTTTAGTCACAGTAGATTTGACTGGAAATTCTCTTTGAAATGCAGTGAACAGATACTCCCTTTATGCATGGCATCCACTGTAATAGACAGATTTGTGATTTCACAAATATACTAATAATACCTGAATAAAATCTTCCTTGGATCTTATTAAACAACTTGCAACTAGAATACTTTCTGACTGGTCAATTTTGGTTTTGAGTGGCCATCCCTGCATAACTGATTGCTCATACAGAAAACCTGTTTCTTAGCTGCATTTGATCACTTCAAAAGATCATCAAAAAAGTATTAATCTGTGAAGAAAATGACGAGCTAATTATTTTGCTTATTAGCAGGGTAATTCTTATCTGCCGACAGAATGAAGTAAAAACAAGAGGAACAGAAAAAAATGGAAATTCATGTTGTTGTTGTTATTATTAGGCAAAATCCTTAATTAGAACAAATGCACAGAATGAGGTTAATACTAAGCTGGCAAAGACTAAAATAGCAAACTGTGAGTTGTTCTAGAACAAGAATACACAGTATTTGGTATGTCACGTTATGCCTTTCAGATATATAAGGATATATAGGGAACATGTGATTTTGTGAACCTCACAAACTTTGGTGAATCCAGTGGTTATATCTTCTGAAATGTGCATTTGAACCCCTAAAAATGTGTGTTTGCACCATTCATCCAATTTGGATGCCAACATTTCAGACTATCCAGTTGTGTGTGTCATATTAATTCTGTGTACTGTTGAAAAAATTACCACTGTCTGGTTGTTGTTTGAGGAAATATGTTTCCCAGTGCTCACAGACCAGATTACTGGGTACACTGTTTCTTTCTTTCTTTCTTTCTTTCTTTCTTTGAGAAAAATACTATAATAGGATTGCAGAGTCAAGAAGTTTGTATGTATACCGATATAATCAATGTCAAGTCAACATACGTTTTTCCATTGCTTTCAATTTCAGCTTTTTTAAGTTAAACAGTATTCAACTTGATTGTTTAAAGCAGTGTAATATAATTTAAATTGAAATGACTTGCACAGCCAGTTTGATTATACTTACACATTTAAGGCAGAAACTAAATTTTCAAGTTGAAGTAGGTGTATCTTTATACATTTTTTCTAATCGATTATTTCTATTTTAGTAAATATATAAAATGTATTTTTTTTATTGCAACAATTGTTATGAATGTTACTTATTTATTTACTAAACCATTATTTAGTACTATGTTATTTATATACCTAGTTATTTATTTTATAAATTAAATGGTGTGATATCACACATATTCAACAACATACTCTAAGATATTGGCATCGACATTTGCCGTCAGAAAAACCATATTGGTCGATCAGTGGTCCAAATATGCAAGTACTTCTTTTTAATTTTAATAGAAAGTTAAATTAAAACATTCTTTTTAATTTAAAAATTAAATTGTAATTACCTTGTTAACAAGAATTCTTGTAATTTCTTGTGAAATCTGCCCTCCAAAATTCTTGTGAACTCTGTCCTCCAGTTTAAGATCATGCTGTAAAACTCTGCATTCAGGTTTTCACATTTTTATTGAGACAGGTCGTCACGTTTAATAGCCTGTATAATTTATTGCAGTATTTGTTGACCAAACAGTTTGATATTTTTTGTTACCTTTTAAACTTTTGCTGTTTAATGAGTTGATTCGTGTTTCATGATATAACTACTAAATTGCATAATCGTTTTATTTATATTTACAGTAGCTAAAAGCTGAATAGGATGTGTAATGGCAGGCAACAGCCCCATATATTGTGTGTAGTGTACTGCATCTTTTTTCCTGGGCACTAATGGTGGAAAAGTTCAGAACATTTTTTGTAGTCAAGGTATGTGCCTTCAGAGAAATTGACTTTCAAAAACAAACCCTGAGAAGCATTGAGCAGAGTGAAAGTGTGATAACTAGCCCTGCTTTCTCCTATATTTTTCTTAATTCGTGGAGTCTATCGCTATGGCAACATATGGACGATTTTTGATTCATTTAAAAGACACGGTTTATGAGAACATGTTGATGACGTGCCGTGCAGGTCCCGCTCACGCTAAACAGAGCGTCTCCTCGTTTCCATCTTTTCCTTTAAAACACGAGCCTGTCGGCATATGATTTATTGGCGTTTTGTTGTGCCGGTTTAAATGGGCTTGCTCTATTAGAATCACAGAGGGCCGCATCTTTTCCTCAGTAGTGCACATGCGAAAGCCAAGCAGTCCCCAGAGCCTCTGTTTACCAACCAAGTCGGATTTACTCCTTTCATACCCAGACGTACGGAGGCTCACCTTCTCCCCCGAGGCTTTCATTTTGTCTCACATTCTAACTCCACTCCAGCCACAATCCGCTCAAAACTTAGCAGACTGAGGGGCTTTTATGCAAATCTCTGCACCAAAAACATAGTTACGAGCCCATTCCTCATTCTCAGAAATACACACTTCAGAAAGAAGCCATTTAATTCTCTGATGACAAAATTGAGAACAGTTCCATTATTGCCCGCACCAGCTAGAGGGGACAACTTAAGGAGCTTGTCTGTAAACATAGCCGTACAAAACCGCTCTCAAGGAAAGCTTCATCAGACAGGGAATCATTTGCATTCTTTTAAACAAACGTTTTGATGGTGAAACAAACAGGCCCGCTCTGCCATGTTTGATCTCCATCATTTTCACAAAGCGCTGACACTAAGTACAAAAACAACTTTAGGTCATTTCTCCGTGACTATGACAGACAATTATTCAGCTGCATTTCGTATGAGGAGCTATGGGGGCGGACACGGATGATGGGTGAATGGATACCGAGATTACCGCCGCGTTTCAACGGACTGACCAAAACAAAGCCGGATTCCTCTGTGTCTAATGGTGGCCAACGGAAAAGCTTTTGAATCAGATCACATTGAGGATAAATGAAGCTTCTT
>JAFVLL020021602.1:0-38479 GCA_021397915.2 Tor tambroides
TGTGGCACATATTTACTCTCTGCAGTAATCAGCAGTTAATTACTCCTATTATGTAGAAGTGTCAACCAGTCCCGCTGTCTCTGTTGGTATGGGGGGAAAGACACATCATTATGGTCTGTCACAAAACCACAGACCTAATGTCAGTCACATATTTCTGTCACAGACTCTTTCTTCTCTCTGCGTGAGACTGTGAATCAGACAGTCCTGTCTGCGTGGTCAATTGCCTGAGTAACTAACAGGTTAGGAATGCTGTGGTTTGTTTTATCACTCAGCTCCAGAACTTTCCTCGTTATCATTCTCTATCTATTTATCTATCTATCTATTTATCGATATATATGCATTAAAAAAAACATCACATGGTTTCAAAGGTCTTCTAAAATATGTATAAATGTATGTGTATGTACAGCATGGGTGTGCATTACTGTTTATATGACTACAGGACTGAAAAAAAGACATTTGGATGTGGGTATGAAGATGATGAAAACTCACTGTCTGTTCTGTGGCGTTTCTCTCTCGCTCTCATCTGATCTCCTCCACTGGTTCTCAATCAAAACTGACACCCAAGAGTGCTCCAAAATAAATCACCTCATCTCACCCACACTCCAGTAATCCTTCCACTAGTGTAGAAGAGTGTGTGTAAGTGTGTGAGAGTGCTACTCTCTAAAAGAGGGGTTAACCATGAAACCACGAGGTATGCTCATTCATATTTTTGGACTGCCAGGCCTAATTAAATTGAAGTCAGTTGGGTTAAGGTCAGAACTGACATTGCATTACAAATCCCAAATAACTTAAACCAGAGTTTCCCAATTGGTTTTGTCCAATTTTTTCGACCCAAAACAGTACCAAATGTATCAAATCAAACAATTACACAATAACAATAACATTAACAATATTAAATACATTTGGTAGTGTTATTGTTGCTATTACTACCACATTTTATCTATCTACAAATAAATAAATACATACATAAATATCAATGATTGAATATGCTCAATTATTGCAGGGTTAACATTTGGTGAAAACCAAGCAAGGGTGCATGAAAGATGTTCTTTAGTTGAGCACTGTCTAGATGACTTGATACTTTGCTGAACTCAACTTTACTAGAGTAATATGCACACTTTTTACTCTGAGAGTGAGTGTATAAATACACTGGTATGTGGGCGAGTGTTTCTTCACGCACAGGTGTGACAGAGATGACAATGAATGGCACTAGCATCCTCTTCTGACAGTTATCTGGTACCCTCCAGAAATAACCTTACACAGTGTAACTAGCACAGATCACAGTGTGCTTTAGTGCAGTTCAAGGATTTTGACTGTGTATGAATTTGTATGTTCCTCGTGATAAGCTGAGCAGAAGCTTTGGGGATGTCACATGTACCTTTGAATGTTTATATGAGCATGCATATACAAACTTGATCAAACGCAGAACAACACAAGAGCTTAAGTATAACCATCTTTATGATTATGACTGTATACACATGGAATGACTTTATCAGTAAAGAAAACTGAAAGTGAATTATAGCAACCTTCAAACAGCAAAAGGAATTGTGCCCAAACAACAAAAAACTACTGCTGCAAATTGACAGCAAACCTCGATATTCACCTTGAAGACCTTGTTTCCACAGAGAACTTCACAAAACCAACATCCATGAAGGAGCAGCAATTAATTTCATCACAGATACCACTGCTAAATGCAAAAAAAAAAAAAAAAAAAAAAAAGATGGTATTACAATGTATGATCATAAAACCTGGACAGTTGGAGCACCAAGATGAACTTCAACATCTGCCCTGGCTATAGCAGTCACCTGACTCTAATATTATATCTAATATCTAAAACCACTTTAGACAATTTTGGAGAGAAGAGTGAGTAGCAGATTCATTTCTCCAACATCTCTAAAGCAACTGGCAGATGCTCTGATAGACAACATTCAACTGGAGATTACTTAAAAATTGCATGAATCTATTCTAAGAAGGTTGGAAACTGTATTAAAAAAGGCAAATGGTGATAAAACAGCTTAATGAAGAAATATTTTTCAGGTGTTCACATTATTTTGCATTATTATAACTTTTCATATCCATAATTAATACATACACAGAGCTCGTAATTGATTACATGTAATCTGGATTACGTAATCAGATTCCAAAAATTAGTAGTTGTAATTAGATTACATTAGATTTTAAAATACTCATAATCAGATTACAGTTACTTTTTTATTAGTTACATGATTACATATTATTCACATAGTAGCAATGCATTTTTAATTTATTGATTCTTCCTAATTCTTCATTTCCATCTTTTAATTTTCTTTTGTAAAATAGCCTACCCCATATACACATTCAGAAAGTCTTCCAGTTTTGTGGACATTCACACAAAGACACTTCATTTTTATTAATTTCAATAAATGGAATATATTTTCTTTGTATTTTTTTATCAATATAGTACAAGATTATCCTATTTAAGTCAATGTGATAAATAAGTTTGGTCAAAAGTAATCAAAAAGTAGTCTGATTAATGGAATATATCTGTCACTACAACAAATTCCTCGTATGTGTAAACATACTTGGCCAATAAAGCTCATTCTGATTCTGATTACATTACCTAAATTGTGTAATGTAATGGATTACATTTCTGACTACAATTTTTGTCATGTAATTTGGAATCAGTAACGGATTACAACTTTCAAGTAATCTACCCAGTTCTGTAAATACACATTTTCAAAAAATAAATCCAATTCCATCTGGTGAAGCTAGTGGTGCACTTCATCTTTTTTTTTTACAATTTATTCTATGACTGAAAGTATAAAGCAGCCAATAAAATCAAAATAAACATTATGTCTTGTGCTTCATCCATTAGTTCAGATCTAATCCAGATCGAAGAGGAGCCTCAAAGCAACCTCATGTCGCTAAATGTTATTGTTATTCCAATGAGATGGTGTACTTAGTGCATCTGTTGTAAATCACTCATTATACCACAACGACACCATTCTCTCTCCATCTCCCTTTGGCATTTATTATTCCAAACCAGAGGCATGAAAGCTTTTATCATGAATGCACAGTAATGTGTCTCTCATTTGATCACAATATATCTGTGACTAACACGTAAGGAGTTCACACATGCCTGTAGACATGAGTAAACATCTACTGAATCAATAAATGCTCTAGCAGGTCACCAAGATTTTAAAGCAACCCTCCACTTACCACTTCTAAGGTGGGTGCTTACAGAAGATTGGAGGCATGTGCTGCAGATAGCTATCCTGACAAAACAGAAAATTGCTTACATCCTTCTTTAAAGGCCCCGATATACTTCAAAAGAAGTTCATTTTCGTTCTTCGTTTGGGGGCAAAAAGAAGTTCGAAAAGGCTGAGCGACGGTACACTGTTTCCGAACATTCCGACACCCCCGCGCTGCTGGAGGCGGGGTGTAGATTAATGCAAACATGACTCGCGATGCTCGCGCCCATGCCCCAAACACAACAACGATGGTGTATCTAGGTGTGAGACGAATAATATATTATAGGCAAAAGAATAATGATTAGCAACAGTTCAGAGGCAAGTATCATATTTGCAATACAAAAGACCCATTCCATAATTAGCCCTTTAAGTGTCGATGGCTAATAGTCTGAAAACATGATGTGGAAAAAAAGTAACATCTCAATAACAAACATGTTTGTTACTTTATTTTATTAGTGTTCATTTATTTTATTAAACTGGATAAATTATTACACCTTGTTATATTTTATGTGGTGTCATGATTTGATTAATAAAAAGGTTTATTATTGTACGTTCCTGTGGCATTTCACTCATTGTATACCATTTAAATTCGCTTATTGAAAGAACAACAACAGCAGCAGCAGCAGCAGCAGTATGGTGTAACATTTATTTGAAACACAGGTATTTGATACTTGCTGCCTTATACCTTTACTCTTTCCTTTCATTATTTTTATGGCTTTGGAAAACTTGTCTTGGATGGTTCTCTGTGTCGCTTTTTGCATAACTCCGGGTCGTCGACACCAAACTTTGTTGCAATTTCTTTCTAGGAATGAAATACTTTCTCTAAATCTTTAAAGTCTCTCCGCGAGCGATTGTACAGGTGCGGATATATTTGTGCCATCTCAGCTATTCGACACAGTGTATTTATGTTGCTAGTGACTTGGAGATGTTGCTCTCTTGCCTGATCTCCGTTGAATGAGAAGCGAACCTAGAAAAGTTATTATACTATCAAAGAAAAATACTTTTAGTTATCTTAAGGAAACATCAGACTCAGATTGAAATCTAATAAGACATGGACTGAGGTAAACTGGATATACAGACAGATTCATGAAGAGATGTGTCATCTCTATTTAACCTGTACAACAAAATTTCACATTTCAGAGGTTTACTTAAAGGGATAGTTCATCCAAAAATGACAGATTTGTAATCATTTTCTCACCATTATATCATTCCAATCTTGTATGACTTACTTTCTCCTACAGAACACAAAAGAAGATATTTGAAGATTTTTTTTTTTTCTTTTTCATCAAAACAGCACTAGACCTCATTGACTTTCACTGTATCAGGGGAATAAAACAGAAATATTTTTCAAAACATATTTTGCAAGTCTGTTATATATTTTAAGAATGGCATGAGGGTGAGTAAATGAATAATTCTCTTTAAATGTGGTTCCAGCAATTTTTGTATTTCACTTTTCATGGCTACAACCTTTTATGAGGAAAAACTACTGAGTGAATCTTAACATAAAACATCTGACCAGCATCTACTAAAAGGCCTTGTAAAAGTCAGTAACCAAGCTGATAAAGATTATTTTAAAAATAAACCACTCCCAGTCCAAAAAAATAAATAAAATACATGTATAAGCTTTTATTTACTGTTATTTTTAGTCTCAGATTATATAAAGATATCCAATCAGATCTTAAGAAGGTTTAAATAAATAAATAAATAAAAATCTCCTGCTAGGTAAGCTGTTGATTAAGCATAATAGTAATGGGCTAATCTTTATCCACTGTGATTGTTACGCAGAGACCTGAATCCAACCCATTTAATTGCAGGTTTAAATCACTTTAACTGTTTACAAAAAGAAAGCCACTTAATCTCCGTTAGTGAGTGAGGAATCAAGTGTCAATTATTACCGAATCAAACAAATTTATCGCAGGCCTTCGTGGTTCTGCATAATTTAGGGCACCAGGTGCGAGATGGAGCGAATTCAATGGAAACGGTTCTGTGTCTCTCTATTGCTCTTTGAATGTGCCTGTCAAATTACCTATATTAATTGTTCGTGTTGTCTATCAGTAATTCCTGAAACAGGAAAAAATCTGCTTTGATCTGCTCTAAACTGATAAGCGCCCCAAAATCGAGTAAGTTCTCTTTGAACTTCCCTAATTTAATTAAGCACATCCAGCCATCATCTATAGACAGGAAGAAATGAATGAATTAATTAATGAAACCTGGCTGACTCACACACATACACACACCTGTCTATCATCTGGTGTGGGAGCGGGATCTGTCTTGACTCGCCAACGGGTGGTCAAGTGACCTTTTCACATACAGGTGAAGCTCCTTCATTCTGGATGGAGTCAGGGGTATGTCTTCCAGCAAACACCGGGATTTCTGGATAGATATGAAAAAGGTAGGAGTGGGGTTACTAGCATCTCAGACCTCTCTTAAACTTCTTTATCTTTATTGGCTGTCTATGATGAGTAATAAACAGAATCATGTTTAATTCAGAGCAAAGATTCTTTGGCAAATCTCCTGTGGGATCCAGCATTGAGCAAAACCACATGGAGACAGGAGGAATGACACAGTGTTTGGAAATGACAGGAGGGTTCTGGAATGTTGGAATGGTTCTTATCTCTTGCACGTTCTGCTGGAGAACATCTGGGTTAAGCCAGGTGTCTTCAGTTCACAAAAAGAACTCCATCTTTCTGTTTGTCCCTCTCACTCACACTGCAGGAGTTTATATAGTTTAGATTAGTGCATATTGGCTTCAACGTGAAGTGTGTAATCACTTGGATGTTAAACTACTTTTTCTTTCCAGTTGAAGTTCACTTCCCAAAAGTCATTTTGAACATGTTTTTTGTTGTCTTGGTCTATACAATGAAAGCCAATGAGGACCAATGCCGTTTTAGACTCCACTGACTTTAACTGTTTGGACAGAAGAAAGTCAGTCATACAGTCAATACATTTTCATTTTAGGAACTATCCCTTTAAGCATGTCTATTGAGTCTATGAAAGTAGACTTTTTTGGGATTTAGAATGGAAATCAAGCCACATGGTTTGTGTGAGATGCCATCAAAGACAAAGGATTAGGATACATATTTTTCACTCTGGCTCTCTTAAAGCTTATTGCTTATTGTTTTAATATGCCACCTTTAATGCTGCAGTAAATCTCGAATATGCTGTGATTGCTGCAATTGAAAACAACTGGCTGCTGCAATAAGCAAACATGTGTGCCTTTCTTTCTTCTGTAGAACATAAAAGTAGACATTTTAAAGATGTTTTTGTCCATACAATGAAAATCAGTGGAGTCCAATGTTGTTTTGGACCCCACTGACTTTTATTATACAGTATGGACAAATACAGTTGAAAAATTCTTTAGAATATTGTTCTGTTTCACAAGTTAATTTTGTCACCTCATAGGAGAACACTAACATGACCTTAAAGTGAACAGACATGGTCTAAAAAGCCGATTCTGTTGCATCTAATGGAAACATACAAGTTGCATTACTGTAACTCCAAAAAATAAGAACGACTCCATTTATCATAAAACACGCATTTGGCACAATGCCCACATTCTTTACTCATTCTTCAGGTGACATATTTATCACTGACGCATGTTGTCAAACGAATCCCTAAAATATATATTTTAGTGAGGAGATTGAGAAACCCTACCAGCTATAATCCCAACAATGAATCACATGAATCGGTTTAATTTAAGACTACAGTTCTCAACCAACCATTCACAAACACCCCCATAAAATAAGAATGAAAAGAGCCACAGTGGACATCTATAGCATTCAGCCAATAGACGAAAAATCAATCAGAAAAGCCAAGTAAAAGAAGATTGTGCCAATATTTACACACCTTCTCTCCTCATTCAGTTTTGATCGTATATAAGAACACCACACTGGGCACTGCTGCTACTTTCATGAACAGAGCTAAAGTAGATTTGTAAAGTAGATCTGGATGTGTTTCTCACACAAAGCTATCATATGGCTTCAAATTACTTGGAATATTGTTGTATGAAGTCTTATTGGCCACATTTATGATACTCTTAAAGTGGTTTATCATAATTTAGAGTTTTGTCAGCTCCAGTTTCCATTCACATTCAATATATTTAAAAAAACAAAAAAAGAGCCATTTTGAATGTTCCTTAAAAATTCACCTGCTGTCCACTAGGGGAGTAACGGTACATGTATTTGTACCGAAAATTTTCAGTATGGGTCTTTCAGTTCAGTACGCATATGTACTGAACAAATACTGCATTGTTTTAACCACTGCACGAGTGGAACTTCATTGGAAACTTCCAGTTTAATATATTGTTACTTTTGATACGAAACAATGTCTCATTTTTCAAATTATGTCCATTTATTTCAGGAAATTCAAACAATAAATGCCGTTTTGACGGTCCTTGATGTGACTTGACAGATGTGGCGTAACAAATGTGTCAGTTCAAATGGAGCGCAAGTGAGCACAACCATCCCCTCCTCTTTACTAGATGCAATTTACATGTTTGCATAAAATTTAAGTTCAGTATTGATTATTATATTTAAAAATAAATAGTAATTAAATTTAAGTTTGGGCTCTGTTGTTAATTGTAATCTTATAATGTAAAAGGACTCCCTATAGTTTAGAGCATAAGCTGAAGTAGATTTTTATCCCTAAGAAATTTTTTAATTATAATAGAATGTATTTAAAGAAAGAGCAATTTGTTCAGTAAACCACTGTTTAATAAATAAAAAAAGCAATTTTATGTTCAGTTTTTTCCCCCTGCTGTACCGAACCGTGACGTCAAAACTGAGGTACGTACCGAACCATCATGTTTGTGTACCGTTACACCCCTACAGTCCACAGAAAATACTAGTCATTTGACCAATATATCTTAAGATATTTGCCATTTTTTAATTATTGGTGTTGGTCAATATGTATTTCCACTTTGCAGATAAATGTCAGAAGCAGGACTTTTATTTTGACAGATGCACAGATCATCTTATTTCCCACCTTCATTAGTTTGACTTTTAAATAAATTATTAGACAGAACTGTTGAACAAAGCAAGTAGGGTTGTGCCGATAGACGATAGTATCGTGTATCGACGATAGTCAGAGATATCGCCTGTGGCTGATGCCTTTGACGATAGCAAGACGATTATTATTATTATTATTATTATTATTATTATTATTATTATTAGGCTAGAAATAGTATCTAAATAATATTAGGAATTATTTGTTGCATTATATTTCTTTTTCCACGTGTTTACAGTGCTGCGCGTTATAACCAATCACGCGCATTTCTGCTGAGTTTATGAATGCAGCGGCCAATCAGAGGCGTTCAGATGAGTCATCACTGAAACAGCGGAGTTCCGTTGTTCAGCACACGCTGACTGAATTCTGACTCGCGAATTCTCTCATCATAAACAACAAAGTGCAGATGTGCTGTGATGTATGCATAAGAGATTTATTCATCATACAGTGTAGATAGCTTCACTGATTATAATAGGAGTGTTTTTTAAAGTGGATAAACTCGCGCTAGACTGAGTCAGTAATGATGTTCTTTGATAATGTAAATGTTCTTTTCTCATTTTCTGTAGCTGCTTTTTGAATAACAGGAAATGTAAGCATTATAATTAGTAACTTACTATGTTTCTATTAAATTGTCATCATGTTAAATACAAATTCAGTCATTAAAAACATTAGGCTGTTTTTAGCCTTACGCTGGAGTTGGTTCACTTTCCGGCAATGAAACAAACAAGTAAATAAATAATTAAATTAATTAGCACAATAATATCGTGTATCGGCGATCTCACAGTCTGACGATAGGACGATATGAAAATTGAGCATATCGCCCAACACTAAAAGCAAGTAAACATTATATAAAAAAGCTTTATAGTGTTTGCCTTTATATTATTAATAGTAAACATCTTAGTAGTAATATAAATGCAAACACTATAATGCTTTCTCATATAGCGTTGGCATTGAGCAAATATGCATTTAAGTCATTGAATATCTAGTAAATATTTAATTAAACCTTGAAAATTTAAATGAATTCAGCTGTAAGATCCTCTGAAGTGTGCACTTTTATCCTATCAGTGCGAAAATTGGATCCTTAAATCCTTAAATTTCAAACTATGCTGTGCTATATCTAGGTTGCCATTAGTTTAGTTGAACTTTTTTTTTTATTCATATTTTCAATACATTTTATAAAGTACAGCTTTCCTGCAAAGAAACAATTTAAATACTTAGTATTTATTTGTATTTAAATTGTAATTAAAACATATTTAAATTGAGTATTTGATTAAGTCAACTCGTGCCATTAGCTCTTTAACCCAGTGTTTTATTTTACTCTACATTACACAAATTTTGTTCTTCTAATACTTTCCTCCGCACAAAAGGCCCAAGTCCGTCCAACTTTCATTTTAGTGGCTTAAGTAAGGGCTGGGATTTAAACAGCATGAGTTCACCGTGAGGCAGACCTGTCGTAAATCTGTCAACGCGCCACCACATAGTAGAGCTGTCCGCCCTGATTTACACCCTGTTGGAAATGATGGACAGGCATTCGGTTAGACGGCCCAGTCTTGGGTAGAGAGGCGAAATGAAGAGAGCAAAACCGGTCCTTACAGTCCACCCGAGTGGAAACGTGTGGGAGAAGGTGCACGGGGTGAGGCGGAGAAAATAATAAACATTCCCCACCGTCAACAGGATGCTGGATTGGAACCAGTGCGTGTTGGGTTTTATGGAACACAAAGATACGTTCAGTACAGTTGTGGGCTTTTCTTTGATAGCAGTGGTTTGGACCCGACTTTGGGAACAGCGAGGAGAAAGGATGTCTGAAATGAGAAACTTCAGGGTGTGGACGAGATCAGAGGATATGACTAGTCAGGGTTGGCGTGTTTTCTGGGTGTTGTGAGCACACAGAAGTGCAGTACTGCATCAGTGGATCTAGAGGGTGGAAGGCAAGCGATTACACAGAAAAAAGAAAGAAACACTTTTCTGTGTTCATATGAGGTGGAATTACCTAACCTGAGAGAAGGTCAATATCATGTTTGCAAACAAATAAATCAAATCCATCCGAAAAGGTGAAAATTGGTGGAAACTGTCAGACTAATTTCAGAGTAAAGTAAATAAATATTTTACTGTAATATTATGGAATGTGACTTGCAAGAAATAAACAAATTATTAAATAAAAAGAAAATCATAAAAAATAAAAAATAAAAAAATCTATAATATTATTATATTTTATATTATTATTGTTATATTATTATGCTATTTTAATATAAATGTGTCTTGTAAAAATATAAATAAATAAAAAAGAAAAAATAATGTATTATTATTATTAAATATTTAAATGTGTCTATGATCAGATTATGCTCTAAACTTTTAAATTGCTGTCAAAACAAAAACATTCTTATTGCCAGAATAATGGCACTATACTAACAATACAAACAGACCTCAAGGAAAATATTAAATGGTCATGTAAAAAGTATGGTGATTCTAAAGAAAAAGAAAAAAAGTAAGGAAAAAAGAAAAAAGCTAGATTTAAACAAACTCTTGATGACTTTTTCCTCATAATTAACAAACAAACAAACAAACAAATGCTTTCTTAAAGTTGACACCATCCTCAGGCAATCCGTTAAGAGCTGATATGTAAATAAACCGGTAAAAATGAAAGAAGAAAATATATTATCATTACAAAATGTATTTACTGATAAACAACAATGGTATTCTTAACAGAACAAGATATACAAGGATCCCCTCCAGAACAAACAAGAACAAGGGGGTGTGTGTGTGTGTGTGTGTGTGTGTGTGTGTGTGTGTGCAAAAGAGAGTGACTATCTAATAGGGCCATTCTCACAGCCCCTCTGGTGACATTACAGTGTATTCTGCAGCCTGAGATTTTCAGGGTGGATATGGATTAGAGTATGAATATGAAAGAGTAATTACGCATCAGATTGGCTTCAGGCCAGCCTGAGAGATGAGTTGGGTGACAGTACCACTCAGCACTAATGAAAATGATGCTGTTTTACACAGTGTAATCTCAGGACTCTACTGAGGCCTTTTAGTGTATGATTTAGGTTCTGCTTTAGATGTAATAGTGCATCAGTGCTTGAGCTGAAGGTCACTGTTCCAGATCCTGGTCATTTCATTTGCCTTACACAATCATATGAGTGTTTTCAAGCATGAGTAACAGCGAATACAAACAAATTATTGTGATTCATCTAGTATCAATGAATGCATTTTGGATATAAAAAAGGATCAAAAATTAATGTTTTGCCACATCTGTTAATAGTAGTAAAATTATATATAATAAAAATAAAAACAAATCTCAACTCAACACTAAGAATTTCTTTAATATTTATTATTCAGTTATTTACAATTATTATTATTATTATTACTACTATTATAGTTTAGCAAATATACATTATTTTCATTAGATGTTGAATTTTCTTCAGAATATTACAAAGAAAACATGCAATATTAGCAGGAAATATAACCAGTAATAACACAGGTAATTCCAGGAAGTTGACAAGCAAGTCCAAAATACAGATCTCGGTTGTTGACCAATTTCCAATTTTTAAGTTAAATTTCCAATGCAAATGTCCAATAAATAGTGCAATGTCAACAGAAGCATCAGCACCAAAGGGAACTGCAGTCAGTTTGTTTGAGTGGCCCAACTGGGATGAATATCTGCCAAACCTCCAATGCATATTTGAGATTGGACTACCTGTTCAGCCAAACAATGGTAAACGGAACAGTCATTATTTTTGCAATTTTGTTTAGTGGCACAGAAAGTGCCACTTTCACATTTAATTTTGCACTCTAGATGATCTTTTTTATGTGATTCTATGGAGAAGATGGTAAAACTATTGTAGTGTAAATACTAAACAGTACAGTAAAAGAGGACAGAAAAAGAAAAAAAGAGGGAAAACTCTCTCTTCATGTATCGCCATCCTTCTATGTGTGCGTGTTCATGTAACTGCTTGCTCACTTCACCTTGGCCTAGGGGGAGCTCTTGAATCATACATGAAGAGATGTGTGGGCTGTAGGAGGGGGGTAACTGCGAGTCATGCTCATACACACAACACACACAGTATTGTTTTGATGAGGCCTAGAGTGTGCAACTTTCCCATGGTAGGAGCAGAGGAGAGCACATCAGCCCTTTCTGAACACACAGACCCTTCCTGGCATTCATAACCTGTTCCTTCCTCCCCACAAACAATCACACACCAGCGTGTGCGTGTGTGTGTGTGTGTGTGTGTGTGTGTGTACAGTAGTGTGCCAGACTAAGTGGCTCCCATTGTTCAGTCAATATCTGAGCCCACACATTTGTTTTATGTACATAATCCATCACTTTTTCAACTACTCGGGCTCTTTAAGCAGATTACTGGACCACCTGCTTTACACCAACAATATGACCATTACGGCATCATTTCTTGCCAAAGAATAAAACAAATCATAGCAAAAAATGTCTAATGTTACACACTCGCCACCACCACAAAGCTCTGGACTTCTCCTCAATGACTTCATAAACCGATCCTTCACATTTCATAGCTTATTTAACACTGACACACCAACTTGACTGATCAGACCTCCATAAAAGTTGGATTACTGCAGCATGGGTAATTTTGATGGTGTCCAACAGAAGAAAAGGGCGCCTAGTGAACAGATCAGGGTCGGCGAGGTCTCGTAATGGCAAACGGTATTGAAACAACCCTGGCAAGCCAGAGCTAGAAGTTCAGACTTCAAGGAATCGTCTTGAGTTGTAGAAACAAATATTATGAGGCACAAAGAAGGATTTAAAGTCTTTCCCACCAAAAATCTAATGAAATCCAGACTAAAAAGTGAGTGCATTGTATTCAAACATGACTACAAAGCCCCTGACAGCTGCAATCAAGATTGGTCAAACAGAAACCATATCCCAGCACACACAAGGCGGTTGCCATTTTGCTGAAGTAAATCTAGACAAATATGGGTGAGCGCTGATAGCGTTCTTGGCAAAAAAAAAAAAAAAAAGTGTACAGCTTTATGATGCATTCTGAGATGGGGGATGCATTCTAGAGATCAACAACTGCTAGACGGAGCACAACGGGACGGAGCAGAGCAACGCAGCAGTCACGAGACAGATTGTCGCCAATTATCCAGTAGAGTCAGAAAGTAAGCTAAGAAATATCTTTTTCTACTGCTTATTAAATGGTTTTTCAATAGTTGCAGACTTCTCAGGAAATTTAATACATCTTTTCTATTTACAGAATACATTGTTGTTGAGTTCTGTATCAATGCTGTGTGTCAACAAAGCTGTAAGATTCACGGTCTGAACATGTATGAGGATAAAAGACATCTGCTGTCAAAGAGTTTGAGCCCATCACAATATTCAGAAGGAGCTAATGCAAGTATTCTGTGCTGTTTAGCTGTGAACCTGTGTTTGAAATTATAATTATCTACTTTGTAAAGAAAGAAACAAATTGTCAAATTGGACAGCCGCAGAAATGAAAGAGCTTATCTCCATTCGAGTGGGTGAAGAAATTAGTTGACAATTTTCAAACAATTAGAGATTACTAGCTTACATTTTTCCAGGAAATGACAACACAGAGCTTTAACAGCATTTCAGTGCTGATGTGTAAATGTTTGCAATACGGGTAAAAAACAGAAAGCTGTGATATTGCAAATTTGGTGCATTAATTAGAAAAGGTAATCTGTCACATTTACTGAAATTTAATGCGTGTAGCTAATGATACGTCCCTTTTATTTAAGTATTTTAAAATATTTCTTTATTTGTGAAAAATACTGAAAAGTCATATAAAGTAGAAGTATTTATACATTTATTTTTAATTCATTTCAACTTATTTCAAATTTCTTAAATACTAATTAAAATAAATAAAAATTGTATTCATAAAAAAATAATATACACTACAAATATATATAATATACAATACAAAGTTTTTGAACAGTAAGATTTTTAATGTTTTTTTAAAGAAGTCTCTTCTGCTTTGACCACAGGAATAAATTACATTTTAAAATATATTAAAATAGAAAACAGTTATTTTAAATAGTAAAAATATTTCAAAATGTCACTGTTTTTGCTGTACTTTGGATCAAATAAATGCAGGCTTGGTGAGCAGAAGACACTTCTTTAAAAAACATTAAAAAATATTACTGTTCAAAAACTTTTGACTGGTAATGTGTGTGTGTGTGTGTGTGTGGGTGTATATATATATATATATATTTAATATATATATATATATATATATATATATACTATATAATATTTTTACTATTTAAAATAACTGTTTTCTATTTTAATATTTTAAAATGTAATTTATTCCTGTGATCAAAGCAGAAGAGACTTCTTTAAAAAAACATTAAAAATCTTACTGTTCAAAAACTTTGTATTGTATATATTTGTATATATTTGTAGAGTGCATTATTTTTATTATTTTTTATGAATACAATTTTTATTTATTTTAATTAGTATTTAAGAAATTTGAAATAAGTTTTGTCTACTACACAAACACACAAGACAACACAATGTTCACGGGCCGAATGCTGGAAAACATGGAAAAAAGTGGCATTTCTCTCTTCTAAACTTTTACATTAGTAATTCCATTATCAAAATTGGCTCAAATCCTGAAGCATAGCACAGTTTGAGAGCATCATCCTGGATTCCAGCATAGTCTTCTACTGACTAACTCTGACTAGACAGTGTTACCATGACGCCATGACTTCATCCTTATTCTCTATCCCATCTTCCTCCATATGCATTATGTCCTGTGAGCGCATCAAAGCTATTGCGAGCAGCTATCTTTTCTCTGAATCAGAACGGGCACAGGGCTGGTATGCCTGTACAAACACACCGCTGCCTCGGACCCTTTGAAGTGTCCTATCTCGCCTGGCCCCTCTCAGACATTCACTCAGTCTGACACCAGGAAAAGTCTGTGGAAAGGATTTACAGACACACACCATCCCACCTCCAGTGTGCCGGGGAGCAGGACACAGTTGGAAGCCATCCACAGTCAATAGCAAAGAGATTCTTGAAGTTTTAAGCTGAAGATGTTGTCGAGGAAAGGAGGACCGTATGAGGGGGGAAAAAAAGGTATTGTCAGTGCAGTGGATCTTTCTTTTTAAGTGCCTAGAGTCGGTCCTCTGAGGGGTTTCTGTGCCGCTAAAATCCAATAATTTACAGCAATACTCAGACCCACTATTTTAAAACCTGAAGATCACAACAGTCCTTTCTTTCCGCTCCTATAAGGAACTCACTTCAATGATGCATACAAGGTACATAAGAAGCCAGTTGTGGGAGAAACCTGTGTATAGCTTCTCAAACTGAGTCATCGAATGTAATTAGGCTTGTTTTATCTTCTTCTATCTGGAGGGGACAGAGTGACGGGGCAAAGCAAAGTGGAGCACTTCTAAAATTAAGCCTAGAGCACTTCTAAAATTTATTCTCAGGTCAGAAATTGGATATTCTGATCTGTAAATGATCCAAATATTGATTTAATGACATTCAAAAGAGACAGGCCTAATATGTAGGCCAGGAAACAAAACCCAGAAAAACAATGACAGTAATAGTCAACGTAGATTTTTTTTTTTTTTTTAATGATTTTTTGAACTTAATAAAATAAAGATTGTTGGAGTATGCTTTACAAGAACATACAACTTCACTCTTAATTCAGATTTTCAAATTTAATTGAATGTGTTACTTGCCGTTTCTTTGAAATTATTTATGAAATTTACTAGCAACTCCTGGGTGAAAATGGTTTCAAAGTAAATAAAGCATTTTTTTTTCCAGTGCAATATTTATATAGTTTATCCAAATAAATAATTAAATAAATAAATAAATAATTTACTCACTGTCAGACCATTCAAAATCTGTGACTGTCTTTTGTCTGTGGAATAGGGCTGCAGCTATCGATTATAGTTATCGAGTATTCTACCGATTATTCCATCGATTAATCCGAGTAATCGGATAAGAATAACTTTTTCTTTATTAAAGAGAAATACTAGATATACAAGAGAAAATAAGACAGTTCTCTTAAAATGAACAACTAATTTGTTTCCGTCTTAGAAAAATTTAATATTTTTATTGCTGAAATTGCATATGTGACCCTGGACCACAAAACCAGTCATAAGGGTCAATTGTCCGAAATTGAGATTTCTACATCATCTGAAAGCTGAATAAATAGGTTTTCCAGTGATGTATGGTTTGTTAGGATAGGACAATATTTGGCTGAGATATGGCTATTTGAAAATCTGGAATAAAAAAAAATCAAAATACTGAGAAAATTGCCTTTAAAGTTGTCAAATTAAGTTCTTAGCAAGGCATATTACTAATCAAAAATTAAGTTGGTATATTTATGGTAGGACATTTACAAAATTTATTCATGGAACATGATCTTTACTTAATATCCTAATGATTTTTGGCATAAAAAAAAAAAATCGATAATTTTGACCCATACAATGTATTTTTGGCTATTGCTACAAATATCCCCGTGCTACTTAAGACTGGTTTTGCGGTCCAAATATAAAAAATACAAAAATCAATTTCAAATTACTTTAAAAAAGGTAAACATAGTACAACCTAAAACTAAGGCATAAATCAAAATAAAAGTAATAAAAAATAATAATAAAAACCTAAACATTGCATTTATGTGCAACTTAACTTTCAAGTTTCAGCCTAATTACAGCTTAGGCATGACAAGCCTTTACTGTCTTCTTAGAAAACTTTGTGGCTTTTGTAAGAGGCCGGATCACAGGAAGATCACGCGTAACAAAAACAAGAGTCCATACACATAAAATTTCTTAACACATTTTTCAGCAACATGAAATTAAAGTTATTTGGAGGATAAATCCTCGTAAATGTCTCTCTACATACTGGTGTGAGTGTGAGTGTGTGTGTGTGTGTATGTGTGTGTGTGTAATCCTTTAAAGGAGCATGTGGTTGCAAACACAGTACTCCATGTGTAGGTACAGTAAATGGTAGGGATGCACCGAAATTAAAATTCTGGGCCGAAACCGAAAATTCTGGATGCGCTTGGCTGAAAACCTTAACTGAAAATGCTTTGTGATAATTTTGTAAGACTTTTTAATTTAACTCAATTTTAATGACACTGAATTTAAAAAAACACAAGCCAATAAAATAACCACACTTTTATTGAAAGTAAATTGGAAAGAAAATATGTTAATATTAAATATCAATGTATTACAATACATTACAATACAATACATGTTGAAGACCACGAGCCCATGTTACACCTCTCTTTATCTCCTTGCACTGGCTACCGGTTGAGGCTCGCATCAAGTTCAAGACATTGATGCTTGCATATCGAACAACCACAGGCTCTGCACCCGCCTACTTCCACTCACTATTACGAATCTACATTCCCTCCAGAAGCCTGAGATCCGCTAGTGAGCGACGCCTCGTGGTACCATCGCGGAGAGGCACAAAATCACTTTCCAGATCATTCTCGTTCACTGTTCCTGGCTGGTGGAACGATCTTCCCACCCCAATCCGAAATGCTGATTCCCTGACAACTTTCAAGCGACAGCTGAAAACTCATCTCTTTCGACACTATTTGACTTCATCCTAAAAAAACCAAAAAAAAACCCAAACCTTTCTCTTTACCTATTCCTTCCCATTCTACCTTGTAATTATTTGGAACAATGCCTGAAACTTGGTATTATGAGCACTTCCTGTGTCTGTCTGCCTCTTTAGGATGAATCGCTTTGCTTATCGTCCCAATTGTAAGTCTCTTTGGATAAAAGCGTTTGCAAAATGACTAAATGTAAATGTAAAATGTATTATTTTTATTCAGTTCTATGCAACGGAATCAGATATAAATGTTGTTGTTTTTGACTAATTATCCAAATGATGTATAGTCCTGCAAACAGGGTTCATTCCTGGCTCAAAATGAGGCATATTTTAGGTGTTATAATAATGATATGATTGAAGAAAATGACAATTATGTTTTATTTTGTCTCACCTTATGTTTTATTGTTATTTATTCTTAAAATAGCTTTATGAAATGTTTTCTTTTTCCTCAGAAATTCTGTGTTGTGTATCTGGTTATCAAATGAAGGCATAAAACATTAATTTCATTTATCCTTAAATTATTGAAAATGAAACTTTAATTTTTGGCAAACAAAGGGGGGTTCACTACTAAAATTAAAACATGGAAGAAATGTTGTGTGATCACTCCTTAAAAAAATAAAGTTTTCATAAATTTAGTAGTAGTGTAGTATGTACATTCTGCTGAACAATAGTAATATATTTCTGCTGCAATGTCTTCAAGTTAATATGATATGACGCTGGTTTTACTCAAATGAAATGGTAAAATGCTCATGAAGTGACTCTCAGAGCAGTTCTGGAGATGTTGTTTGTGTATGTCCTCATTTTTAGATGGAAGACTGGCTGAAATCACCGCGAGTGTCACGCGCGCTTCAGTATGTGTAAAGGAAACCGCGCGTCTGTGCCATTCATTTACAAAGAGATATGATCGTGCAATATGAGTTAATGGTCATCAGATCACGTAAATCAGTGGAAAATGAATAGAATCTGGGTAAAGAAATTTCAAGTAAACGTGTAAAAATATAAAAACCCTGGCAAAGCTATTATCAGCACATGTGAGTAGATCAGTGAACGAGAGGGTAGCGTCATTTTACCAGCGTTGCCTTTCATTGGACCAAGTGAATGAATGTTATTTTATGTTCCACAGTAGGGCTGAAATGATTCTGACTAACTTGAAAACAAAAAAATCATCCAAGGGAAATTATGTGCCTCGAAGATTCATTTTGTCTATTTATTAGGGATGCACCTAATTTTCGGCCGCTGTATACTACATAGAAACTTCCTGTCGGCATGTTATTTGAACGGACTTTGTTTTTCTGGTGAGCATGAGCGGTAAATGAGCAGAACGCACATTCATAGAGTGGAATATTGAAAGGAGCGTCACATGGAGCAGTGATGACGGCTAGAGGGGGAGTAAACTTCAAAACCTCTAAAGAAGGCCATACAGGTTTAGAACGACATGCCGGTGAGTAAATGACGACTTGAATACATGAAACAAGGCTCATAAAATTTGCTTTTCCTGTAGATTTAATAACTCTTTTCGGAAATAAGTGGCCTTGCCAGTTGAAGACACAGAAATTAGCGAGATAAACTTCATCTGCTACATTAGACAGGCTCATATCTGAAAGAAGTCACATAATTGCTGATTTTTATTCAAATAGCGCATCCTCAAAAGAAGAAGCTAATTAAGCGACCATTATCTCGACAAGTTGTTTGAAGCGGCGCAAGTGCTAACTTGACAGTTTGACAAACCAGAATGGATTTTTATGATAACTTGCTATCAGCCTTTATTATATCAAGAAATACGAGCTATTTTATTTGCGTGTACCGTGGCGTTGAATGGCACGAACTTAACTCAGGAAATGCATCCTGTGAGCACTCCCTTTCATTAATGCCGTGATTAATGTTTTTCAAGGCTCTGCTCACAAGTTGATTATTTATCGGAGGTGTTAGCGAAGGTAATTGCAGTGATGTAGAGGGCTGCACTAACTCATTCACTCTTTCTCCGGCTGAAAAAATAAATAAAAGGTATGCGTTACACGACCTCCTAATCAGAACTCGGAGAGAGAAAGAGAAAAGCACTTTAGCGAAAATAGGGAATGAATAAATGATAGGCGGTAAACGTTTGTGGTGAACGAGGGAATGCTAGATGGAGGAACAAGGGCCTTTTGGCCCGCAAACCCATTACTACATTTTGCATCACTGAAGGACACAAAAAAAGAGAGAAAGCGCCATTAAATAAACACAAAACGATCAAAACCACATTTCTTCTAGTGCTGGGTTTCAAAGTGATGTGTAGGCAGCAACTTAAGCAAGTAAAAAGTGCACAGAAGGAGCATATACTCGCTTAACCGGGGCATGTGGTTGACTTCTGAAATGAAGAGGCAAAGCTTTTTGAGTCCAATATACACATCTTAACTGCTTATGAGTCAAAGGTTTACGCAATAACATTGACCTTACACTACCATCAAGCAACCAATACTAGAGTCTTATTGTATGTTGCATTAAGTGCTTGACACTTGACAATTATAGATATGTGACGATTAATAATCTCTAGCAGAATAGTGCCATATTTTTGTGATCTGAGATTTTCTCTATTTTTCCAGTATTTTTTGTACTCACAATGACTACAGAGGCATTATTTTATTTTTATTTATTATTTTTTCACACCAGCCAATTTTTGAGGCATAACCTATTTCAGATAAGTCCACCACAAAGAGGCACATAAGACAAGCATTGTTCATGTTCTACCAATTACATTAGATTTGTATAAATAAAATAAAAAACAATACATTAAAAAATACACCAGATGTTATATATACACATTTCATATATATATATATATATATATATATATATACACACACACGATAAATGTACAATCAATGATAGGCTACAAATTCTAAAACTTTTTCAGATGAGCTCTTCCTGTCTAAGTAGGTGGTTTTTAGCTACAAAAGCTGCAATATGGACCAGAACCTTTGCCTTTTAGCCTAGCAATATTGCAACGGCGAAGGGAAAGACTCAAGTATTTACCAATATTGCAATATTATACAATATTACAGCCAAATACAATGTCTAGTAGGAAATATTTTGCTATGTTGCTATGAGCTTCATGTATCAGCACTTTGACAACATGCCACGCAGGTGAGCAATATCCTGACGGACTGTGATTGTGTGTTAATAAAGAGCTCAGTTTAGTTTCTCAGCTTGTTAAGAGCGCATGACAGCTCTGTTATTTATGCGGTGGGAGTGAAGCGAAGGAGGGGCAGTAACTCATTTTCAGATAATGACAAACCTCTCGTCTATGCTCCCCTTCGAGTTTCTCATTTGTTTTTCAAGTTTGCTCATCCTCTGCTCCACAAACTGCAAAGTCATCAATCCAGACACTGTCATGACATGCCTACACATTCACACCCTCTCACACGTCACCTGCTCTGTGGCTTTGTCACGTTAAGCTTTCTGACTCAATTTGTTTCTATATCTTCTATTTTCTTTATCATTTTATTATCTCTGTGATCTGAGAGAAAATTATATGATGCAAAATACAAGATGTTGTGTAATCCAAGTACCTAAGGGATTTCCTAAAACACATGTATGATGCTGGTTTATTAATTATACATTAAAGACTAACCAACAATAGTTAAATATGTGCTGGTGCTTTATCTGTTTATTTGTTTATTTTAACTAATTTTCATCAATGATACTTTTTTCTTCAACAAAAACACTCAAGCATGACTCTGCTTCTTTTATTATTCATTATAGGACTATCCAAGATCTGCGATACATCACTGTATCTGAGTATCTAAAGATTATGGAATTATCAGTTCTCTCTTAAAGTCATAATGAAATGGAAGAAGTTTTCTTCTAGATTGTGACGTATGTCTGAGTGAAACAGATTATAGAAAAAGGAAAAAAAAATTGCAGGTTGAATCCATCTGTTGAATTTAACTGGATAGAGGCAGATCTTGAACGCAAGCTTGCGGCAGATTATAAGAAAGGGGCGGGGTTTAAGAGGAATAAATGATTAGAGAATTCCAGTATATTTTACGACGGCGTTTTAGTGCCACGTTAAAAATAAAAAAAATCTAAGATTACGAGATTAAAGTCGTAATATTTCGAGAATAAAGTCAAAATGGTTCGAGAATAAAGTCAAAATGTTTCGAGAATAAAGTCGAAATACTACGAGAATAAAGTCGAAATATTACGAGAATAAAGTCGAAATGTTTCGAGAATAAAGTCGAAATACTACGAGAATAAAGTCGAAATATTACGAGAATAAAGTCGAAATGTTTCGAGAATAAAGTCGAAATACTACGAGAATAAAGTCGAAATAACGAGAATAAAGTCGAAATGTTTCCAGAATAAAGTCGAAATGTTTCCAGAATTTAAATCGTAGAAATTAAAGTTATAATATTTTGAGAGTATAGCCTATATTGCGCATGCAAATGGCCCGCATTGAGAGCACCGGGAGAAGTTGCCAGGCCACCGGAATTGATTTGAATATTGTTGCGTCCGAGCGGCCGCATCATCTTACTGGGATGCGGAAGAGTCAATTTTAAGGACTCGCGGAAACAGCTTAATATCAAGAATATGATATTTATTAACAGACTGAACAGGAACAACTGTATCTTAACATCAGCTCACACACTCAATCGACATTCCTTTGGGGGGCGCTGTAGTTCTCTTATTTAACCCTTTTTTTTAATACACTACAAATATATGTGGGATTATTAGCAGAAATCATACCATGTGTCATAATCTCGGGGACAGTATGCTTGAAAATAATATTTCATGTCTTCCATTGCATTCGTTATTTGTAGTGTGCCAGCCACCCAATAGCAATAGCTTATGCTTTGTGCTTTTAATATAAAACAAAGTCTCAGCTTGCAAAATCAGTTTTATAGCGAAATACAAATAATGTGTCTTACAATAATGTGATTTTCAAGCTCTTTAATGTGGCATGACAGATCACTGTATTTATGTGAATCAATTCATTAAATTATTGTGAAAATTCCACTACCTACTCCGCAAAAAACGTCTGTGGCGTCCAAACTTTCATTTCTCAAATAGCCTGTTTAATTGAACAGCAATAAAACATTCTAAAGGTTGAAGTGGACTCAAATTTGTTAAAACATAAGTTATATTGTCTTTTCTGCTGTAAACGTTAAGTGACTATTCACAAACTGTTTTATTCATGGTATAATACTGTAAATGAGGACGTAATATTTAATTTAATTTAATCACTTCCATTTATTATTTGTAGCACGCCAGCCACCCAGCAATCACAACTATTTTGTGCTTTGTTGCTTTTACACACAGCTCAGCTTTCAAATTCTATCAGTTTTATAACGAAATACAAATTATAAATGTGTTTTTGCTGTTTATTTCAAGTTTATAGCAAGATAAGTGAAGGAACATCATAAGGCATGAAAAAAAAAAACAGTTTAGCCTAATAATGAAAATAATGTCTCGTAGTTCGTTATTGTAATCGGAAAGATGATTGACTCACATGCCGCTTGACAAACACATTATTGCAATATAGCCTATATATTGTTTGTATTTCATAAAACTGACATATTTTTGAAAGCTGAGACTTTGGAATATCTCCCTGTGCTCCCAATCTGGGCCATTTGCATGCTCAAAAGGCTAGAATAGCCTATCTCAAAATATTATAACTATAGTCTTTATTCTCGAAACATTTCGACTTTAATCTCGTAACATTTCGACTTTAATCTCGTAACATTTCGACTTTATTCTCGAAATATTACGACTTTATTCTCGTAATCTTAGATTTTTTTTTTTTTTTTTTTAACGAGGCACTAAAACACCGTTGTAATATCTCACCAGAGACTTATGCCTTTGAAAAAACTTCCATTTCAACTTTAACCATCCTAAATAGATCTCCTGTGATAGAAGTTTCTCCACATAATTTTTGTACAGTGAAACTCGACATCTATAAATAGTTTGCGTGTACATCAGAGGCAAGCAGAGGAAAACCAGTTTGCCCTTCATGGGTGGTCGTAGCTGTTTGAACTTGCTTAAGGGCCAAATGAGGAACATAACAACTTGCCTCCATAATGGAATAAAAAGCAGACCCTACCAAAGTAACACTCAGGTCTCTCGTAGTTTGGGCCAGGGGCTTCGTCCACAGCTGTGCCGGCCTTCACAATGCATCAGGAGGAAATTACACTGAGGGGCTACAGTTACAGCGCACCATAGTGGAGCTGCCACATTGTGTTTTAACGTAGTTCTGATCACTCCATGCTGGTCTAATTAAGAGTGTTTACACTGGCCATTTGATCCAGAGTGACAATAGAACCAAACCCGAGTCTAAATCTGAGTCAAAACACGGGCCTAATGAGGAACAGGCTGGGCGGCACATTCCCTTGCTGCCTGTAAATATGACAGATGCAATAACACTAACTACACCCGATTGAAAGAGGCTGTTCGTTTCGCTAATTTGTGATTGGATGGGTCTGTTAAGAGCAGGGGGGATTCTCCAGGGCATCTCGTGTCACGTGTCCCCATCATTTATCTAATTTGGCAAAGCGGCAATGACACGGATAGGAAGCCACGCTGGGAATTAACAGAGGCTAGCATTACAGGGTGGCAGTTATTTGAGGATTTTTGAAAAGCGATTATGTCGTGATCCATCCCAATTCATTATACGTATCCGATCTCCAAATAACCTGATACCTTACATGTGCTTCCTCTCAGAGACTCTCGGAGAATGGAAGAATGTATCGTCATTTCCACCATAAAGTGACATTTGAGCTGTTGAACCACTATAAACATCTAAACCATAACAAAAGGTGAATGTTATACATACTGGAAGGGTTTTCCCCAGCACGTCATTCCTCAAAGCAGCGTTTCCAACAATAATACTTTACATAACTTCAGACTATGTGGATTTAAGAGCAGAACAAGGACTAAACATGTTAAACAAAGCGTCGGCTTAAAGAGCAAGCTGAAAAGAGACACCATACAGCACTAGCTTCTATGTCTCCTTTTCTCTTTGCTCCCCGCTCAGAATCAACATATTATATTCTAACCTCTAATGTGTTGTAAATAAAATATCTGCCTTGTCAGCAGCTCATCTCGCCAAGGAGACATTCTCCAAGGCCAGAGAAGTCTTCTATAAGAGGTGCGTGATGGTAGGGAGACAGGGCTTTTAGACATCTTGACGACTCTTAGCCAGGAGCGGAGACACAGGGATACTAGAATCAGCAAAAGCCAACACTCATAAATAGACCAGCTGATGCGTGAGAATCTGACTTTGCCTCTTAGCTTGCAGACCCTGAGATAACTCAGAAAACTTTAATTGGTGAAAAACATATCTAAATTTAGTGAGCAATGGCATTTGGAAGCACTGAAGCTAGCATATCAACGAATATAAAACAGATGAAGTAACCAATGAAATCTAAATTGCATTGTTTGACTCTATTAATGGTTCTGCATCGTCAGAAGAATTCCAAACTAAATACTCTCCAAGAGCTTCTTGCACTATTATTTGGCGGTACCAAAACACTGCTGAATTTACAGCATTAATAAATAAATACAGTAAGGTGATCAGACTTGACATAAAAACCCACTACAATTCCTAAATTCTAAAGTACAATATAATCATTAATAAAAACTTCAGTGACACAGTCAAAGTTCTGTTTCAGACTGAAACTGTAATATATGACATTACACATGCCAGGAGGCACTGAAAAAGTGAATATACAATAGTACTACAGAATTCATATAACGTTACATAAAGAATTCACTTAATATGTTCATTTTAACCTATAGACAGCACATAAAACAACAGCCCTCACTTTACAAACAAACGTATGAACACTTCATAATAACTCTGTCATCAAAAATACAGTTTAACAGCTTAATCGTTTATGAACAGTCATGTAAAAATATGAAATTATATTAATCAGTTATCAATCATAAAAATGAACGTATTTTAACTTAAGCATTATTGTTATTAGTATTTTAAAATAAAGTTTTAAAAATATATATTGATTAGGATACTTTTATTTATTTAGATTTATTTATTTGCATTTATTATTTATTTACATTTATTTCCAGAAGGTTACTCATACTAAAAACTGCTCATGATGCCTTAGTCAGAAAACAACGCCCAAGAACGCGTCCTGTGCGAACTTCATGATTGCTCAGGTGAATGCTCTCCATCAGAATAGAAAGCAAAGTAGCAGCCAAACGCAGTAAAATTTTGCCTTACCTTGCAGATGATGATGATGATGATGATGATGATGATCGTCAACTTGTGTTGTTTAATCGTGTACAGTTTCCAAGGGAAAGACTAGCTCGGGCAAGACTAGCTCGAGCAAGTAGCGGAAGACGAATAATCACACGACTTTAGGCTGCAATGGCGGACAGCGCCCCCTGTTGGTCAGTTTATCGAAATTCAGTATTCAGTATTCGCACTGCTTGTGCTTCCATTCGAAGACCAAACTGGAGACGGGCCATCAAAGTGAGAACTGTCTGATTACCATAACATTCAGCACAATCAGTGCAATTTGACTCTTTGACGAATTACTCGTGTGTGTCGGTTTTAGTGAGTCAGTCGACTTAATGAGTGACTCTTCTGAACCAATTCTTAAAGTGGTCCTATTATGCTTTTTCACTTTTTGAATTTTAGTCAGTGTGTAGTGTGTATGATTGGGCAGAAAACGATCTACAAAGTTACAAATCTCAAAGTCCCCTCCAAAGGGAGATATTTCGTTTTTTAAAAAATCTCTTTTGAAGAACTACAGCGAACGGCTCGTTTGGACTACAAAGTTGTTTTCCTGTATTTGTGACATCACAAATTGTAAATCCCACCTATGGAAATTTGAATGGTTGGGGGGTGGGAAGAACGCTTGATTGAGCGCTGCACGTTTCAAAATCGAAACCCAGTGCGGGTGTTTTTATATCACTGTATTTCTGATGGAAACCAACTGTTTTCAGAAAATTTTGGATGTCATTTTCATTTCATCTTGCATATAATGTCTGATAAAGCAGTGTTTGTGAAGGAGCTCTGTTTTGTGTACAGCGTTACCGGGGAAATCTCGCTCTCTCCCGCTCCAACAGCGCCTCCCGCTGGCAGAGAATTAATGTGCATATATATGCCGCCACAAATAGTGTAAGTCTGTGGGACTATGGTATAAATAAATTCAACTGTACAACAGTTTCATTGCAATTCATGTTATAATGTTAGAATTAAAGAACAATAAACATAATACATATTACCATTGCACTTATTTGTACATAGTCAATGCAGTTATTTTTAAGCTGTTGTTGACATCCTATCTAAAACGTGATTTAGCCAAAAAAACAACAACAACAATAACCTTACCACTTTAATATGTCTTGCAATATCCGTGTGTGCAAAGGTTCTGCATGATCCTCTTGTTCAATATTCTCGAAGTTGATATGGCAATATTGAAGAACTTTTTGTTTTGGCAAAGGGCGGGGCAATACTGAAACGCCATCTAAGCTGTTCGCCAATCACAACGCACTGGGACAGCTAACCAATCACAATACATTTCGTTTTTCGGAAGGCGGGCCTTCATCAAACCCGGAACTAATCGAGCCGTTTGTGTCAGGCTGGGGAGAAAGGTATTGTAATAATGTAAATTATGTGAAAAATAATGCGATTTTCGAATCACCAAGCATGAGAGCATGTTCTAGTACACCCCCAAAACAAAATCAAGACGTCATAAAAGAGCATAATAGGACCCCTTTATTGAATGAAGAAAAACATACAGTGTAGTTAAAGTGATACTCCACCCCAAAGTGAAAATTTTGTCAATATTCACTTACCCCCATGTCGTTCCAAACCTGTAAAAGATTCGTTCGTCCTCGGAACACAATTTAAGATATTTTGGATGAAAACCGGGAGGCTTGTGACTGTCCCATTGACTGCATATTAAATTGCGCTGTCAAGGTCCATAAAAGTATGAAGAGCATCGTCAGAATAGTCCATCTGCCATCAGTGGTTCAATCTGAATTTTATGAAGCAACGAGAATACATTTTGTACGCAAAGAAAATAAAAATAACGACATTTATTCAACAATTCGTCTCCTCTCTGTCTCTCTGTGTCAGCGTAGCACCATTTTGAAGAGCACCATTTGTCATCAGTAACACATGGATACGTATTGTACGTTTATTTACACTGATTTGAACGGAAACATCGTATCCATGCATTACTGATGACGGAGAATAGCGTACGCACTTTGCATCCATCGGATGCTCTTCAAAATGGCGCTGCGCTGACACAGAGAGACAGAGAGGAGACGAATTGATGAATAAATGTCGTTATTTTTATTTTCTTTGCGTACAAAAAGTATTCTAGTCGCTTCATAAAATTCAGATTGAACCATTGATGGCAGATGGACTATTCTGACGATGCTTTTCATACTTTTATGGACCTTGACAGCGCAATTTACTATGCAGTCAATGGGACAGTCACAAGCCTCCCGGTTTTCATCCAAAATATCTTAAATTGTGTTCCCAGGACAAACGAAGCTTTTATGGGTTTGGAACGACATGGGGGTAAGTGAATATTGACAAAATTTTCAATTTGGGGTGGAGTATCCCTCTCATATAGAAAGTCTGAGTTTTGTCAATAGTAGGCTCTTTTATAAAAATAAATGTATTAACCCCTTTTTTTAGCTAGTATTTCTTAGGCTATTTAATAGTTAAGGACAGGTATTGAACTGCATTTTTGCTGCTTCTACAAAAACTGAAAACAGAATTTTGTGTTTTTCAAATTATTTTTAATTATAGTATGTGTACTTATGATTCCCATTCTAGTGATTCTTGCAGGTTGAAAAAATAAGCAGGGGAAAAATACCTCCAAATAAAATGGTTACCAAAAACAGCACTCAAATGAAAACCGATTTCTTGAAGGTGTTGTGGAGACACTAAAGAGGAACACATTAATAACTAATAAAGGCCCAAAACAAAAACAAAAGTAGGAGATCAAAGCAGGGAAATTACATTACACTGCAGGAAAAAAATATGATTTTAGAGAGAAAAGACTGTCTCCATGGTCATGCTGTCACTGCTGTGTTCCCGGTCAACCTAGAGTCAGCTCATGCTGCTCTACCACAAGCTTATAAAACTCTCTACTCCAGTGCAGCTGCAAACAATGGCTCTCATTGGTGTAGGAGGAGTGGGAGGAGATTAGAGCCATCAAACAATAAGAGCGTGATCAGGTCTCTCACTGCATGACACACCTACCTCCCTCTGTCTCTGGCCAAACAGACCAGCATGTAGCAGAAGCTGTTGTGAAACAGCTGATACACACACCTGTGATCACACATCTATTGAATTCTGCTATCACTGTGAAGTCCATACAACTACTAAATCTCCAACAGTTATACTAATGAACTTTACTTAGTAGAAGAATTGTTTACTATGATTATTATTAATAAATGTAATTAATAAAGATTGGTGAGCTTTTGTGTTTTTTAATGCACTGCTCTGCTACTGACTGCTATAGCCATTGACCTACATAGATGACATCAATGGCTACCGTCAACTGTTTGGTTCCCAATGTTCTTAAAAATATCTTCTTTTGTGTTTCACAGAAGTAAGAAACACATACATGTTTGTAACAAGTTAAGGGTAAGCAAATGATGACAGAATATTCATTTTCAGGTAAACTATCGCTTTAAACTACAAAGTATTGTTGCTTCAATTTAAATATAATTATTAGAAGAACAATGAAAACTGCTACTTTCGAATTCATTCTAAGGAAAAACCTGAACAAATGTTTCCTAATCATAGAGTACAAGCAATAGTTTTCTCATGCAAACTTCTTTAAGTAAATTTCAACTGTCGTTACTCAAACTCCAGAATGAAACCTCAGCCAAGGCCCTGAGGAAATGTAGCCATATTAATTGTCCCAGCAGCCGGGCCGCCGATGAGTTATCCATTTTAACCCAGCTAATATTACAAACAAAATGGCTGAGGTAATGGCGCACAAACACACAAATCACGCCACCACCCGTGAAAGGATAAAAGCGGGAGAAATGAAGAAACGGGAAATGTCCACGTAACATCAAACATGTAATTGCGGCAGTAGCGGGTTGGAGCATATTCAAACTAGCCAGCAATTATCAAAGGTCCAACAGGTCTTTCCCCCTCCCCTCGGATCTCTTTGCCAATTAAGCTGTCAGGTTGAGCGCAGATGGCTTGCGGTGTATCACAGGCTGCTCCTCTGCCCTGTTGACCAGCTTTGCTAACTTTCACAGCCATCCATCATTCACTAAGGCCTTAATTAGCTTGTTATTTTGCCATGTAAACTATTCCCGGCATCAGAAAAAAGGCACCCTCGGAGCATTCTCAATGCTTTCAGACCAGGGCCAACCAGGGGGATAGTGCGCCTTGTGGGAGGGCAGCCAATCAGCGTCGCCCAGAATGGCATTTTCAATAGCCTTTTCAGCATGGTGCGCTGGCAATTATGCCCCCCAGCCCCCACCTTGTTCCACTTCCTGCCAAGTAGCGTTTTTTGTGGCCTGCAATTCTAGAGCTGATTCATAACCCTGTTATTTCCCTCTCTCATTTCTTTGTAATGTTTTCTTGCCACCTTGGCAGGTTGGGCAATGGAAAGTGCTTATCAAAGATCAGCTGCAAGCCAGTGCAAAATAAGACATAAAGAGGAAAGGAGAGAGAGAGAGTGAATGACAATACCAGAGTCCACAATGTTTCCATTTGGCACCATCACCCAGTTGCCCTATCTCTATCCTTCTCTCTCTGTGAGTGCCAGAGGGAGGCTCTTTGGCTTGCGGATTGATGAATTGGATTAGCCTAATGCAAGTTTGGGTACAGGGCCGCACCTGAGGCATGGCCATGCATTACAATACCAGCTCTCTCTGATTAACAGCACAAACTGATTGAAATCTGGTCCAAAAGGAGCCCTCTAAGTGGATAATCCTCTGCAGACAGTGGCACACATGTTCAACAAACTAGCCGCTAACTCTTTACCATCGCCATTGGACGATAGGGCTCTGTGAAGCATTAGAAAACAATAAGAGCTGTATATGCTAGTACAGATTGCCTCTTGTGCCCTTTATAGTATTGTACTTGGTGTGTGCAGTGTGATCACAATCTTGTACAGTACACAATATCAGTATGTATCACTTCAGTGATATTTTTACTCATTTCAATAAAATAAGGCTTATATGTTACTAATGGAATTATACACATTAAACACATGAGTTAAAACAAAAATAAAACAGGAAACTTAATATATTAAAAATAATAATAAAGTTGCAACCCAAAATTTGCAAGAGCCACATTTAAAGCCACTCTCAAACAGTTAGAATTTACATAAAGTTTATATTTTATATCTATACTCACCTATGCCCAACAATTGAATTTAGGGTTCCCATAGTTTCAGATCAATGTATTTTTGTGTGTGTGTGTGTGTGTGTGTGTGTGTGTGTGTGTTTCCCCATGACTTTTTTAAAGTAATTTTTTAATGACTGGTTAAAAAATTTTATATTAATTTTATATTACTGACAAAGAATATTTATATATTAACAAATAACAAATACGCTAAAAAAAGTCTTGGTTAAAAAAAAAAAAAACAATACAAAACTATAGCATTGTACATGACTTTAAGAGTCTATTCATTTTCTGTAGAATGGAATTAATAGAACTTTTCTAAGTCTGTAAATTATATTTTTGTCCCTGATATTCATAGCTTTTCTAAGGTCTGTGCTATATTAATTATATATAACTTTTTTTTTTTTTGTAATCGAGAATAAATTTAATTTAATTTGAATACTAGTGTATTTTATAATGCTACTATTGCCACAGTTTATGGCTATAAGAACACCCTTAACAATGATAATATCGTGTGGCTTAATTATTTATTTATTTATTTTAAATGTAATACTGGATGGGTGGGGCAAATTTTGACTCTCATTGTTCTGCTTAGTTAGATGGCAGAGTAAAGTATGCAGAGTCTAGAATATATATGTAATTGGATATAGCAGAATTTCTGTCCCATGTACTATCATACTGCCCAACCCACAGTGTACATTCAGGACACATAACTAGCCTATAATGCTGAATCATTTCACACAACAAACAGCATTCACTGATTTTTAACAGCATTTTAAACCACATTTAGCTGCATTGATGCTTCTGATATAATTTTCATGTCATTAACAGTTATTTCCCTTCATATAAATGTCTCCTGTCTCGAGCATTTTACCTGTGTGAGGGTTGTTATTTTTCTTGCTGTCCATCCACTCTCTTTCTTTTTCTCTCACTCACTCACTTCTTTGTCCTCCAAGCCAGTCGACCAATAAGGTTTATTTTCCTTCATTATCGTTCCCTCTGTTTTCTCTCATCACGCTTCAGTCAGCCCTAATTCAATCCTCCCTCACCCCGTCCCTCTCGGTGTCTTTCTCTCGTCTGTCTCTTCATCATTCTTCACACATCCGCCAAACTGAAAAAAAGGGAAGGTGAGTGAGTGCCGCTAATTTTCTTCCGCCCTGGAGGAAGGTTAGCGCAGCACAGTGGCATTTCACTATATTATATCTGATTACGGAGTTTGATGATGAACAGCGAAATAGACAAATAGTTGCTGGCAATTCAGCCATGATAATGTCCTTTTGTTTACACGGAAATATACTGACAGAAGGGATTTTACATGTGGAGTAGCGACCTCTCTCTAACAGATTCATTCATTCATTCCACTAATGGCACATTGCATACTTGCTGAAATATGTGGTAAAATTATACATTTACATTGTAACAAAAGTTTTGGACTACAGTTTCAAGGTGTTAGATGATTAATGCTGGTCTGTTACTGACAGCTGGTTAAGCTAATAGAAAAACTTTATACCAGTGTATCCATACTAATGGACGGACGGACGGACAGACGGACAGACAGTTAGCTAGCTATGATAGATAGATAGATAGATAGATAGATAGATAGATAGATAGATAGATAATCGATCAATCAATAAATAAATACAGTAAATTCAGAATTCACAATTGTTAAAATGGTGAGAAATAAAGTCAGAATTTTTGAGAAGTCAGAATTGTGAGATATAAACTAAAATATTTTATTATTATTATTGCATGGCGGATTTTAAAAAAAAATACAGAATTGCGAGATGTATAGTAGCCTACTGTAAACCCAGAATTCAGAGGAAAAAAGTCAAAACTGAAAAATATTAACTCAGAATTGCAAGATGTAAACTTGGAATTGCAAGGGGAAAAAAGTCCAAATTAAGAGTTTATATCTTGCAGTTCTGAGAAAAAAGCTACCTTTTATTATATTTTTTTATTTATATACCTGTGGCAGAAACAGATTTCCATTAAAAAAAAAACTTCTTTTTTTTTTCAAGGAAACCACAGATAACCAAAAACATACACTCTAAGCAAAGTCTGTAAAAATATGGCCCAATGCATCATGATAATGTAAAGGAATTTTCTGCATTGACTTTTCCTATTACCCATTGCAGTGTATTGTGTTTTAGGTAATGTCTGTAAACTTGCTGTACAGGAAAAGGTACTGGTAATCTTCTGCAAAGACATCATTAGTTTTTCTACGATTTTTTTTCCCCTTACAGTGATTCATAAGGCCCCCTCATCGGAGTTTAAAGGCCTGCATGAAACTAGGCAGGTTCATTTAATAGCAGAAAGATACATCAAGTAACACACACAGTGTTTTTTGCTATAAGTTCCGCAAAACACAAGTAACAAAAATCAATAAAAGAGCTGAAAGACATGTAGAAGCAAGTTTAAATGTAATTGTTGCTTCAGTAACAGTGTTAACAGTATCGGTAAGGTTTAGGGTAGGGTTTAGTGTAGGCAACATGCATAAAACGCAATATGTAGCATCACACACCGGACATTTCATTTATGATCTGCCACGATATATACAACAACGAACATAATACAACTTTGCCAGATTCATGTTCTTCTGTTTTGGAGAAAACTTAACACACTTTTAACGTTATTCATGCAATAAGCCACACAATATCATTTTGTGGAAATGTGGCCACAGGCACGTGTGTGTACAGTGATTTAAAGAGCATATGCTTTTGTATAATTCATTAACTTAGGGAAAAAACATATAAAAGCATTGCAAATTATCTTTATGAAGCAGATTCATGAGAATCAGAGACAAAAAGAATTACACATTCTAATCTTTACAGGAGCAATTTGCATGTGATTAACCTTAGAACTAAATTAAACAAGTTCTCGACAAAACAGTTATCCAAGTTACATTTGCACACAAGTCAAGTACAATATTTTAATATTACATTTATCTCAAAGCACACTGCAGGTAGACATCAAGATCAGGTCTGTTATTGAATCCAGTCTGTCAGTCAGTCAAAGGAAGAGTTTTCATAAAAATGAAAATTCTGTCATCGTTTGCTCACTCTCAGATCTTTTCAAATCTATATGGAACACAGAACGCGTTATTTATAGCAGAATGTCAAAGCTGCTCTTTTATATATAATGAAAGTGAATGGTGACCACAGCTGTCAAGCAAGATCTTCAGTGAAAAATGACTTACAGTAAATTTCAGTCTTCGCACAAAGCTATCATATGGCTTTAGAAGACATGTGGAATACTTTTATATTGTGCTGCTGTAGTGTTTTTTTTTTTTTTTCTCTTTCTCCTTTTGGAGCTTGATAGCCTCTGGTCCTCATCCACTTTCATTTTATGGAGGAGAGCAGTAACATCTCCCTTTGTGTCTTTCATGGAAGAAAGAAACACTTGCAAGTTTGGAAAAACAATTTGGGTGATTTTTTCAATCAGTCCATCTCTCACATAGTAGACACACTCATCTCTGCAAGACGGATGACAATAAATACAGAGACAGAGATTTTCTCATTGTAGGAATTTGCCTAATTAGTATAACTCAAGGTCATAACAACTGATTGAATCCAAGTGAGTCAGTTACTCGAGCAAAAATGGGAAAAACAGAAAGGAAACGCACACAGATGAATGAACATGCCCTCCTGCAGAGAAAACAAGTTAACAGCTGATTGAAGACTGAGCTGGTGACTAGTAAAAGACTTGGGAGAGGCAACAATTCATGAGAAATTCATGCCAGCTTGCCGAAACGGCACCAAAATGTGGATGAAGTGCGCTCCATTTGATTTAAAGCCCTGTTTGAACATTAAAGGCTTGTGGAGAGAGCGCAGGGAGCTGTTCAGTGTCTGAGCAAGAGGAGCTAATGCCAGAGATTCATTAGAGACTGAGGATTCATGCATGGCCTGGTGAAGAAAGGAAGACAGACAGCAAAAGTAATAGTCTGGTGTATATCTTTGAGTCAACATGCTTAATGTGCATATTGTCAGCATTAACTGAGGCACACCTCAAAATCCAGATAATCCCACTAATATTATCACAACTATTATCTCCATCTAGTGCAGCAACTCTCATCTCTCTGGGAACACCACCAAAAACAACATGTCTGCTGCACATCCATTAACATTTGTTGACCTGTGAACAACACAGAGGCAAATAAAAGCCTTTGTAGCTCCACTGAATGTTCTGCCACTAGTGTTGGCACTAGGAGTGACTTATAAACATCCATTTTCTTCATCAGAACCCCATTCAGGCAGTCTGTTACTGAAGCCTGATCAGATTCATAGATGTCTGACTGTAGTCTTTCCTGGATTAAATGGATGAACAAGACAGATAATATATTGTGGGAACAAAAACCGGCCAGACGAACTGAGGAATTCAGGTCTACTGTGTAAAGTTGGAGGAAATTGCTGATCGCTCCCACACTGGGAACCTGGGATTGCAACAATAAGGGGGAAAAAAAGATTAATGTTAGTCATTTTTTATGTGAAGTTCTTTTAAAAACCTTTTCACATGAAAGCACATGACACTTGACTGAGTGTACACTACCATTCAAACGTTTGGGGTCAGCAAGCTTATTGATTTATTTTTTTTTAGCAAGAAATTATTACTTTTATTCAGCAAGTTTGCAATAAATTGATCAAAAGTAACAGTAAAGACATATTATTACAAGATATTTCTATTTCAAATAAATGTTGTTCTTTTAAACTACACTTTGGAAAAAAACAGAGATCGTTTGTCACTGAAGAAAAGGCAATGGAAACATTAGATAAAATATGACTTGTTAGGAAATATCTGGGATTAATTCCCGCTGTGTACGCAGCCATGTTTGTTTACACTGCAATGCAGCGTGGGAGTCAGAGCCTGTCAGAGCAAAGATATTTATAACAAGACTATCCACTTGTTGTCTCAAAAGGGATGAAAATGAATGACTGGCGAACTGAAGGTTTGAGTGGACGATCTACCTCAGACTTTGTTTGATGTGAATTCAATACAGCAGCATCAAAACAACAAAACTCAATTACTCTCGAAAGGTGATTTACTTTGTTTTTGGTCGCCACCATAAACAGCAGCGTGTGGATGTAAACTACAAACCTGAATCATGGCACTTCTTTTACATTTAGTCTTTTAGCAGATGCCTTGATCTAAAGAGACTTACAAACAAAATATCACAAGCTATTTATACAACAATAGTCACATCTATGCAAAGTTAAAGCTAAAATACAGAAAACAAGGAGAGATTTACATTGTTCTACATTATCCTATTCCATGATATGTATCATTACACCTTTAGTACAAATACCAATAAGAAAACTTTTTTCAAGTTCATTTAAAAGTCTCTTATGCTCACAAAGGCTGCATTTATTTAGTCAAAAACACAGTAAAAACAATAATATTGTGAAATATTACTACAATTTAAAATAACTGTTTTCCATTTTAATATATTTTAAAATGTAATGTATTTCTATGATGGCAAGGTGAATTTTAAGCAGCCATTACGCCAGTGTTAAGTGTTACATGATCCTTCAGAAATTAATCTATGCTGATTTGCTTCTTAAGAAATATTTTGTATTATTATCACAAAGTTTTGCTGCTTAAGTGCATGCTTTTACATTTTTTCATATATACTGTATATCTTACTGACCCCAAATGTATATACAAGCAATTCAAATGTAACAGGCTAATTGTGTACTAGTAGGGGTGTCATTTGGCCATTGATTTCCATCTTCTGAAAAGCTTCTGAGAGCTGCAACACAGATAGCATTAAAATGCACTTTACATGTGTGCTATATAGTCTTGGTTAAGCCTTGCAGATAATATCTGTTTAAAGCACCTTTTAAAGGGTTCTTGCACCATATATAAAAGATTCATATCTTAATGTTAAAAGAGGGTTGGACATGCTTCCATCTAACAGGCGAGATCAGCATCTCCCTGCGCTCAAACGACACACCATTCATCATTGTGGACAGCAGCAAAGCGAAAGCACATGGCCGATGGATGAGAGAGAGGAAAACATCTACACCTGAAGACCATATCAGCTCATCAGAAACATGTAAAGTGGGTAAAAAAGCAGTAAAAATGTAAAATAGCACCAAACCTAAGAAAACAACAGGCTACATACTAATTCCCTTCTCCTTTTGGCTACTATATTTAATAAACACCTCCTCTGTGGTGCACAACCACACTTTCAGTGGTTGTCCTTATTTCACAAATCGCACGGGTGGAGAATTGCAGGCATTTGTTTCAATGAGGTCAATGCAAAGGAGAAGCCTTAGTTTATGAAGGTGAGACTAGGCCTGCGTTATTACCTTATTTCTTACAGATGAAGCACAGCAGATCTAATATTCCCTGCCTGTATTATTGTTATTACTCAATATATACTTTATATGTCGGGACATTTGAGGCCTTTATTGGTGCACCATCATCTAGTCTCAGCCAACAGGCCCCTGGATCATTCACAGACTGATCATGAACCGTCCATTCTATGTTATCTACAAAATCACAAGAACTTTCTCAAAATCATGAACTTTGAGAATTTCTTAAAAATTATGAATTTCACAGGATTTGTAAATATCAACTAAAAAGAAAAATTATGAAAATTCCTAAGATAAATCAGTTAAAGGTATTGTTAATTCCATAAATAAATGAATGAATAAATAAATAAATTTACTCAACTCCATATGAACTTGTATGACTGTTTTTCTTCTGTGAAACTTTTTTTTTTGTCCATGGAAGTTTATGGTAACCATAACTGTTTGGTTACAAAACTTCTCCAAAATATAAAATATCATCTACTGTGTTCTGAAGAAGATATTAAGTTTGACACAAAATGAGGGGGAGTAAAATGATGAAAGATTTTTCATTTTCGGGTGAATTATCTTTAAGGTCTTGAGAATGTTTTTAAAGGCAAACACACAAATAAAGAAATACATAAATAATCTAAATGCATAAATAAAATAAACATCTCCAACAAACATAAGCCACAAACATTAGATACATTACAGATATGAAAATAAAATGTTGTATTAAAAAACAATAACATAGCTAATTTTCTAATGTTTTAATGCATCATATTTAAAATAATCTAGTGTGAGTGTGACGTTATTCAAACTTTAAGAGGAATTCACAATGATTTGAATGATTTATTCACAATGAATTTATTTTTTAAGGAATACAAAAAAACATAGTCACCATAGACAAAAAGCAACAACAGATATTTTATGTCCATGGCATGAAATATTTAAAAAAATATTTATAAGCTTTCAATTCAATTCAATTCAAGTTTATTTGTATAGCGCTTTTTACAATACAAATCGTTGCAAAGCAGCTTTACAGGAAATTAAGTTTCCACAATAT
>JAFVLL020021603.1:0-24675 GCA_021397915.2 Tor tambroides
GAACATCTCACAGTGGCCTTTGATTTAATAGCGTAATCTTACAATTGTACTTTTCGTTTCACCAATACACTAAAATCTCCATTGAAACATAGATGCATATCTAAACCAGTTTTTTTATTTTTTTAAAAAAAGATTCAATTTAGTTTTAAAAAAATTGTTTGCTCAAACAGAATTTCTGACATCATTTCACCATTCTCTTTTTATTGTACGCCTTCATTATTTTGTGGAAAAGACAACAGACAATTTCAAGCCATAAGTAACTTAACTGTTAGAAATACAAAAATATTATCTGTTGAATGACTCTATGCTTTTTTAAAAATGTATTTTAATTTAAATCTTTTAGTTATAATCAAGTTAATTGATTTTTAATTTATAAATCTTAATTATTTTTTTTTTATTTTTTTAAATTTTGCTTAAAACTGCAAATAGTTTCTCTCCTGCATTTGTTCCTCTTGGGGAAAAACAACAACAACAACAACAACAAAACTTTGTCATATAGAGGGAATAGATGATGTGAAAGAACATGATTGAGAAATTGATCTCAGAGGTAGATTGACAAGTTTCAGTTTAATAGTTTATATATAGACTACAAATGTATTACCCTCAGTGTGTCATAAAAACGGAACATGTTTTTGTATGGATGAACTCTCTGAGTTGTACAAAGTTAGCAATTGGACTCTTTAGCACAGGGAAAATACAGTACATTGTTGTAGCTTGATTATATTTTGATTGAATTTTCTTGAGAGAAAAATATCTGTTTACGTTCTTTGCTCATGTAATTTACAGCTAAATCATTGTTTAGAGTCTATTGTAATATAATCCACTGCTGTTGTGCATTTGTCTAAATGCACAACAGTAATGGATTATATTACAATAGCAGGATTTTTTCAGTGCTTTATGAAATTCAATTTGTTGCAACGAGACAAAATGAAACAAAATTTCTCATAATTAGTCTTTCTCTTTTTGTGAAGGCTTTCTAATGGATGCACACAGTACATTCTCCAGCTGTGGTGTAGTGAATGAGCCATCAGCGTTATTAAGCGACGAGTTCAGTTGGTTTTTGGAGGAGGTGGAGAAAAATGAGAGTGACAGAAGAGCTAGAGACACACTGCTGGCTGGAAAATGTGAATAGGGAGACACTCAGTGGTGGAGATCTGATCACCACTGAGAACTGAGATTCAAGTTTTATTGACATGCATGGGGAAAAAACAGGTAGTGATTGTAGCATTTAGAGTAAAAAAAAAAAAGAGTAAACAAACAAACAAAAAATATAATGCTAAACATATATTAAATAATAATAATAATAATAATAATAATGTAATAATAATAATAATAATAATTTATTTCCTTTGTAATAGTAATCATTTATTTTCTTTCCTCAGGTTGCTAGGTGGCAGCAGTCAAGTGAATATTTATTTATTTATTTATTTATCTATTTGTTTGTTTGCTTGTATGTAAGCCTGGGGAATTAATTAGTCTAGTTGTTAATTCATTTATTTATTGGGCTTGGATACATATTCACTGCATTGTATTTATTGGATCAGAAAAAAAAAAAAGGTTCTTTAAGGTACTTTATATTGTATTATGATGTTAGTGATACATATTATTTATTTATTCCAAGTGTTTGTGCAACACATTAATAAATTTCTGCAACATGTTAATTAATTTCCAGTTATAGCAATTCTTGTCCAATCAATATTCCTCTTTTTCTCAGAGCCTCTTCACTTGAAACCAATAAGATGCAATCTTGAAAAATTATGGAAGTCCTCTTTAATTCACAGAAGATGGTAAACTGCGACAGCAGGGACACTTTTATCCTGTAAGACACAGGGTGAGGAATATGTGTTTAATGTGGAAGCACGTCCTCTTGGCCAGTGCTGGGGAGGAGATAGAGACAAGCTCTTCTGCCATTGATGAATGGAGCGTTAAAGAGCAGAGCTGAAAAATGCACTGTGGGGCTGTCTACGTTTCAGAAGAGGAGATAGTGAGAGGCAGGGGAATGGAGGGAGGAGGAGAGGGGAGAGATGCAGACATGGAGAGGGGGAGAAGGGCATGAGAGGGTGTTGTTGATGATGCCGTTAGGAGCCTCACACTTCATAAATTACACTGAAGCAGCACCTCTCATACAACAGGGTGATGAACAGGCACTGCCTCTGCTCTCTGCTGGGGAAACTAACTTTATCTGTTGTTGACAGCTCATACTTTTTCTCATTGTGTTTCTCTGTGTGTTCATTTATTCATTTATTTAATTATTTATTGATTAATTGAAAACATGCATGTCTCCAGTGGTTTTTTGTTTTGTTTTGCTTTGCTTTGCTTTGTTTCTGATGGCATAAAATTCTGATTTTTGTTAGAGTCCAAATATTTATTTGTTTATTTAGATGAATATGTATATAGTACGCAGGTAGAATCTGAAAGGTTGAACTGTGTTCTCACAACTATATATATATATATATATATATTATGTATGGTTGCTACATTTTTTTTTTTATTCATTTATTATTATTATTATTATTATTATTGTTATTTATTTTTTAAACACTAATTGTTCTGTCACTTACACAGTAGATTTACAGAAATGTTGGACACTGAAAAAGTTCAGCTAAAAAATTAAATTATTACAAATTAAATAAAATTAATGATTAATGAAAACATCTTTTAAAAAAAAGGCCTATAATATACAGTGGGGTCCTAAGGTCTGAGATTTAAAATATACCATTCAACATGTGATGTAAAATTGTAAAAAAAAATAAATAAAAATAAATTACAAAAAAATACAAACCTAAAATAATAATAAATAAATAAATAAATAAATATTCTGCTGTATTTATAGGTCTTTACTCAAGAACATATACATGACATTGATCATATCATGTGACTGTTTGTAGAGACCGTCACATGTTCTTCTTCCATTGAAGCTCAAGGCTGCATTTGTCTGAACAAAAATGCAGTAAAAACAGTAACAATGTGAAATATTATTAAAATTTAAAAATAACATTTTTTAAGTAATTTATTCCTGTGATGCAAAGCTGAATTTTCAGCATCATTACTCCAGTCTTCAGTGTCACATGATACTTTAGAAATCATTATAATTTGCTGCTCAAGAAACATTTCTTATATTGTCAGCATTGAAAACTGTTCTGCTTAATATAGTTGTGTAATACTTTCATTCAGCAAGGAAACATTAACTAGATCAAAAGAGACACACAGAATTTTCTCACCAGGAATGCACAATCCACGTTCTATATTTTTCACACTGGCAGTGAGGAGCGTGGATGGAGTCTAGAGGTGCTGGTGCTCTGTCAGAAGTGAGCTCCTGGGGAATGGATAACTGTGTACATTAAGTGCTCTGCCAGTCTGTAGTCTCTCAACTGCACAGCGGTGCTGTTGTTTGATGGGACGTGTCAAGGAGACCACACAACAACGCTCTTTGAAACAAGTGATGGAAAATTGAATTTCTTCACCATTTGTGGCATGGTCTTGCTTTAAATGGACGCTTATTGACGCCTCTACATGGTGGCCCCTGATGACTGGTCTTCGGTCCGGGTCGATATTATCAATCAGCATCCCATACAGCCATTTCTCAGGAATTAACAGTACTGTACAACTACAGCTCCGTACAGAGCGCCTTCTGCTCGCCGTGTAAATCATCCATTTAATAGTCATTGCATCGTATTGGGCTGTAATTGGATTTCTGCACGGTTACAGTCTCAGTTGACAGAATGTTGAGAGTCCATAAAGATTTTAGATGGTGTGACATCTGAAGGCAGGCCCTCTGCAGTGCTGTTCACACACAATTTCTGTTAATCAATATGAGGAGGCAAAGCAGTCAACATGAGTGATGGAAAAATTCATGCTGCTTATGTTACTGGTCTTTGCTTTTCAGGTGGACTTTTTTCCACTGACGTTAAAAAATAAGTGTTTTGCACTTTTTCACTTGATCGTCTCAAAAACCTCAAATATACAGGTGATCAGTTATCAGTAGCAACAACGTCACACTTCTGACTAGAATAAAAAATACTGTATCATACCGTTAAGACTGAACAGTAGCTTGCTGTTAATATTTTATCATCATTTACAGTATTTAACTGTATTTACATAGAACAGTACATTACTGTAGAAAATTCTCTGTATTTTTACAGCTATTTTTTACAGTGTACAAATAATTAAGCAGTTCGTCAGTAGGCACACACACACACAGCGAAAGCTGGCATGATATTTCTCTCTACCTGTGCCAGTATTCAGATGCTCGACAGCTGTGGAAATTATGCTGGAATATTCCTATATTGGCTTCATAGTAATCATGGCATGATGCACTGGCAAAGTGCAGGCCAGAAACATGGAGTCTGAAATGATGTCTCTGTCTCCTATGGTAAACAAGCCAGCACGCATTCATTAAAGTGCTCTCGGCTGGGCTTCAAATGCGTATTGACCAGCTGGGAACAAATAGGAACCATTTCTCTCTATGAACTGACTGCATTTGTTCCAGTTTAGGATTGATTCTTCATCATGGTTACCATCAGAGGTCGGGAGGGAAGAAAAGAAATTGCGCTATCTCAGTAAAATTGATTTGGAGTAAAAAAAGTACTTATCTGTTTCTAGCAGATTGAGACTGCAGACGGCCGAACCTATCACCTACCATGTGGCCGGTAGACTGGAAATATGTCATGTTTGTATGTTAGGGAGTGTGTTTTGTGGGAAAATCAAATGTATGCTACTATTCTTTTACATTTAAAGGGATAGTTCACCCAAAAATGAAAATTCATTAATTACTCACCTTCAAGTCATTCCAACAATACTTTCTGTGCGCAACAAAAACATATATAATGACTTTGTTCAACGGTTATTTATCAACATTAAATAAAGTTGTTATTTTTGTCAGAAATGGTCAGAGAGTTCTCAGATTTCATCAGAAATATCTTAATTTGTGTTCCAAAGGTTATACGGGTTTGGAACGATATGAGGGTGACAGAATTTTCATTTTGGGTGAATTATCCCTTTAACATTGTTGTAGGATTAGTCAGTGCTGTCTAACCCTTTAGTGAGCGATACAGTGTTATTTTACTATTATTGAGATATTATTATAGTTTTTCTTGCTATTTTAATTTTTTTATTTTTATTTTCATGTTAAATTTATTTTCAATTTTAGTAATTGTGTTGTGTGATTTTATCATTTTTAGTAGTAATTGTTTTTTTATTTGTATTATTATTTATTAATTATTTTTATATTATTAATTTTTTATTAATTTTATTTCAGTTATAATTATTTTAGTACATCAGGTTAAACTATGAAAATGTTGCCTTGACAACTAGCTGAAAATATATTTACATTATTATTACAATATTTATATTATTTACATGATATATTTTCTAAGTATAAGTAGTATTCGTATTATTATTCAGTTAATGTTAGTTTATTAAAGTAATTTGAAAGAAGTTTTTTAATAGTTTTGATTAATTATAAAATTCCTGAGAAATACAACGAAAGGAGAATTAAATATTATATATATATATATATATATATATTGCCCAGGGGAACTTTTTTTTTTCCTGTGAGAATCTAGGTTAATAAAATGTAACAAAACACAATCCATGAACTTCTCTGAGGTTGTGTTCGTTGCAAAATGAAGTTACGGCGTTCACAACTGTTGCTGTCATTCTGATTGTCTTTAAGTAAAGTCTACTAAGTACACAGATACTTTTTGGGGGATTTCTAGGCATTGTATTTCATTTGACATTTTTATTGATCTTGATTTCTCAAAATGGTGCACTTGTGTGCTTTTCCTGAGCGAATCAGAGTGAACTGCAGTGCTAATAGTGTCTCAAGAATGTGCAGTTGTGTATACAGTAGGAGACCAACAGCCAAGGTCAGGATTTTTGTTTAAATAAAGTATTTTTTTTTATTATTTATTTATTTATTTTTTCAAAAAAAATTTAAAAAAATGCCCCCTGGAACACTTGGAATATACAGCAATATACAAATGGAAACATTCTGTGATACACTTTTTTTTTTTTTTTAAAGTGCAATGCTGGTCGCTACACTCTCAGAAAAAAAAAGTATAGAAAGTTGTCACTAGGGTGGTATCTTTTCAAAAGTTACAAATATGTACATGTAATTACAAATATGTAAATTTTAGTTATCAATATGTACATTTAAGGTTCTTATATGCACATTTTAGCGTTAAATAATGTGCAAAGGTGTACCTTTTGAAACAGAACTGCCCCAATGACAGCTTTTGTATATATATTTTTTTTCTGAGTGTGTGTTAATTCCCATTATTCGAATGAGTGAGAGCAGGACACTTTTTTTTTTTTTTTTTTTTTTTGAATTTATCATTTTGTGGTCCAAAGAAGAACAAAACGGCACATGGCATTAGAATAACAACAGAGTAAGTAAATAATAACTGTATTTTCATTTTTGGGTGAACTGTTCCTTTAAGGAAGTGCTTGTGCAAGATGGTGGTATGGCCAAACCAGTTTAGCTGGATGGAGAGCTGTTCTCCTAGTCAAACCCCTTTTAAACCAGCCAACAGACCAGCTTCACGAGGCTGGGAGATCAGCAAAAGTTTGTTTATCTTATTTTAATTAATTAATTAATTTGTTTGTTTGTTTGTTTGTTTGTTTGTTTGTGTGTTCGTGTGTGTGTGTGTGTTTTAGCAGGGGGATTTGTTTAGGGCCCAAACTTGGGGTTGGCTCTTGACTTTTGAAGTTATCAGCAACACCCTAAAAACTCTACACAACACCTTAGCAAACATATAGCATTCCAATGACAACTGCCCACAACACTGTTGTTGTGACAGGTTTTGCATGAGCAAGCACTCACATTTTCTTCAGAAATTCTTGTTTAATTTGTTGGCCTCGTCGTCTCCCACACCCGTCCCATCATGCCAGTCTGACACAGTACGTTATTGGTCTTCCAGATTGTGGTGGCTGGCACATAACGCTTAATTGAATATTATCTGAGAAGCAAGAGGGTCGTTGGCCAAGACAACTGTGGCAGTCTCAGGTCAGAGTGGAATAGCTGTTTTCCCTCATTCAAAGGCACGTGCTGTTTCAGACAGTAAGCAATGCACATATAATTAGACAAGCAGGAGATCAATTTAGTCAGTTAAGCTACTGTGAGATAAGAAACCTGACAGCTTTGATGCTGTCTGCACTATTTGATAAACAAAAACTGAAAATGGACATTAATACACTCACAATTAAACTGGCCCACATGTACAGTCAGGTCTCGGTTAGTCAGAGGCTGCATCCGAAAACTTAGGCGGCTGACTTGCTGCCTCGCTGCCTTATGAGGCAATGACTTTGCAGGCAGCGTTTTTTGCACGAAGGCACCTCACGAAACTGATTTCGGACAGCCTTCTGAGGCAGCGTAACGGTTTAATGATCTACAACAAAATAGAACGAGTTTTGGTGATAAATAAACAAATATTTAATTACTTTAATACTAATTTCTCGCTAGAAATAACATCAAAAGTGCAAAAGGTTCATCAGAAATATACATTTACACACAAACTAACCACCAAACGCAACTTTCAGACGCCATCTTTATTTTGTAGCTTAACCGTCACGGAATGGAACGCATAGGATTGTGGGATATCAAAGGCAGCGAAGGATACATCTATGCTGCCTTCAAAAATTTATCAGATGAAGGTATCTCACGAGACAGGAAGTGAAGCTAACTTTGGATTCGGACGTGTCTTGATGTCTTCCTACCTTGGAATGCTGCCTCCGAAGGCAGCATTTTTCAGTTTTCGGATGCAGCCAGAGTCTCCTCCTCTTTGGCTCCTGGGTGTTTGGATGTCAGGTTAAAGGTCATGAGAGTCCCATTAAAGCCTGATGAGAGATTAAACACAATATGTCATGGACAGTGTCATACATAAAAGACAGAGTGATAATATTCAGATTCAGAGACGTAGCCAATTATACGAATATCTAGATGTCGTTTTAGCAGCTGTTCCTAATTACTTTGATACATTTGCATGACCGCCAAACTGAACAAACATACATACATACATAAAACAGAAATCAGTAGTTTTTGATTTGTCTTTTATTTGATTAGTTGTTTTTGAGGTATGTGATCGGGAAATTTTTGAGAAGCTTTTGTTTTTTTTGTTTTTTTAAATATATAAACACTCAGCATACATTTAAAAGCAGAACTTGAATGTTTCCATTGTTTCACTACTCTTTCCGCCCTTCAGCAAAGCATCTGATACAACTGAAAATGTTTCTCCCTTCTTTCTAACTTCTTTTCCCTTGTACTGACACTGCACTTTGCGACTCTAGTTTTGCAGATAGACAGAATATAAATTGAAAATTTATGTTTCATCCCTCTTTAGACTCAGGAAAGTCACTTTTTTCATGACTTCTGAAATGAACTAACGTCATTTGTAGAGCGGGCACTCCAATCCAGTCACACTGCATCCTCTGCAATTTCAACGCAGCTGAGGAGATGAAATGCAGTATGCTGCCTAAACTTGTTATTGTGGTAAACCACAACAGACACAAACCATCAGTGTTCTCTTATCTAATACATTAGAAAACGTGTTCCTGCTTTCAGTACACACTAAGGCTAAATTGAAGTCTGACACTGTAAATAAGCTAAACTGAAGTTATTCTGTTTACTCTTTGATCTCTTGCTGTAGTTGTTGCATTGTTTCAACGCTACCGGTAAATTTAATCTATTAAATTGTAATTGGCTGCCTTTAGTGTTCATGGAAATAGTTTCATAGTGTTCAGAGCTCATTAAAATGAATAGCTCACCCAAAAAAATGAATCATTTGTCATCATGGCAATATTTACCGAACCTTGTGTTCTTCCAAACCCTGTACTTTTTGTTGTGGATGACAAATGAAGTGGTTTTAAGGAATGTTGATACAGTTTTTTTTTTTTTTAATTCTTTTTTCTCATAAAATGAAAGTGGATAAAGACACACACACACACACACACACACACACAAAATAAAAAATAAAATAAACTATATGTATCTGAAGTCATTTGTTTTCACTAAAATATTAAGTAGCACAATCATTTTATGATTAAAAAAATACATGTTTCTTGAACAGCAAATCAGCATATTGGAATGATTTCTGAAGGATCATGTGACACTGAAGACTGGAGTAATGATGCTGAAAATTCAGCTTTGCTTCACATGAATAAATGGTATAGTTATATATAATAGGAAAACTGTCATTTTAAGTTTTATTTCACAATATTGTTGTTTTTACTGTATTTTTGTCTAAATAGATGCTGCTTTGATCAGGGTTTTTGCAGCTTTAACACATCTCCATTACTTTTTGAATTAATTTAAATAAATAAATGATATTAAGGTTTGCAAATGTCATTAGATTCATGAATCAAGACACATTTGCTTGAGGAATGAAGTAAGTTTATGATTAAAACAAGAACAAACATCTGCTAATGGGCTCTGCAAGAACAGATAATCATTTTTGTTTTTAAGGCCTTAATTTTTGGAAGAAACCCTGTTTGATGCAGCATGACACTTTTTTTCAAGAACATAAAAAAAGAGAAAAAAAAGCATACCGATTCCAAACGTTTGAACAGAAGTGTGTAATAAACAACCTTAACTTAAATGTGACCCTGGACCACAAAAGCAGTCTTAAGTCGCTGGGGTATATTTGTAGCAATAGCCAAAAATACATTGTATGGGTCAAAATTATTGATTTTTCTTTTATGCCAAAAATCATTAGGACAATAAGTAAAGATCATGTTCCATGAAGATATTTTGTAAATTTCCTACCATAAATATATCAAAACTTAATTTTTGATTAGTAATATGCATAGCTAAGAACTTCATTTGGACAATTTTAAAGGCAGTTTTCTCAATATTTTGATTTTTTGCACCCTCAGACTCCAGATTTTCAAATAGTTGCTTCTCAGCCAAATATTGCCCTATCCTAACAAACCATACATCAATGGAAATCTTATTTATTCAGCTTTCAGGTGATGTATAAATCTCAATTTTGAAAAACTGACCCTTATGACTGGTTTTGTGGTCCAGGGTCACAAATGTGTTATTCACTGACAATCTCTGCTAGTCACTCTCTTTGTATTAAAATAGAACAGCATGGGCGTTCTGCTAAATATCTCCTGTTTGTGTTACCCGCAAGAAAACAAAAACGTCATAAAGGTTTAGAAGGTGAGTGAACATGATGAAAACTTAATTTTTTTTAAGTGAACTGTCACTTTAAAGTCTCTTCAATGTGATAAGAGCAGCCTGTCTGGAGTGTTTGATTGCCTAGGGTGCAGCAGAGGGCAGTAGCACAGCATAAATGACTGAACATCTCACCTCTTTCTGCATATCTCACATTCTGGAAAAGCCATCTCGCCCCGGCAGAGGTGAGGAATGAGACTGTTTAAACATGGCCGTCACACTTTTCAAAGTAGCCCAGATTTATGATGTCAGCAGGGTGAAAGAGCCCCCCTGCTTCTTGTGTTCGACAAAATCAAATGTGTCTGCGGACATCGAATTAAAGAGGGGAGGGGGTTGTTTTGGAGGCTGAGGGGGAAAAAAGGCCTTTGCCTTGATCTCGTCAAAGTGAGGGCTCTAGTGAGTCACAGCAAAGGCTTTTAGAAGAGCTGGTGATGCCCGTCGTGAGGTGAACAGATAACCGAGAGCTACGTCAGACCAGAACGAATCCCAAGACGAAGTGTAAATTACCCCATCTCTAAAAGAGATGAAAGACAGGACTGAAGAAATCTGAAATTGGAACTTAAAAACAGAAAAGAGAGGAAGAAAAGGTGATGAATCGCAAATAGAGATTGACTGTATCCAGTGCTTCATGCACTGTCGACCCCCCTGTGGCAGGTGGGCTTATTTCCATAAAACTCTTCTGCCTTCGTCTGACAAGAGAGAAAACATCCAGCACGGCTCCAAAGCAGGACGGAATATCAAGATTCCCTGGATGTCTTGCAGCTATTTCTTTATCGCTGCTTACCGCTTGCATGTCGGCTCACATAAATCTTTATGAATACATTTGTGGCAATATTATTTTTTTTCCCCCTGATATGACGTGGTTTACAAATTGGCCGTATCCTGTCCAAAAAAATAAAATAAATCATAACAATCACTGTGAATCATCTTCCACTATTTTTAAGATCGAATCAAGAGTACATCATCAGCTCTCCTGCTCCTCTTTGTGTGAATCAGATTGCTGATTATGGTTATTTTCGAGTGAGTCATCAGTTTGAATACTGGGAATAATGAAAGATGGATGACTCTAAACCAACTAGTATCATTGAAATAGGCATACTATTATAATTTTTTATTAATATTTTAATTCGTTTTGAATTTTCTTTTAAGGATTTTTATATTATATTATATTATATTATTTATTTACTTTTGAATTTTCTTTTAAGGATTTTTCATATTATCTGTTTAATTTATATAGTATTTATTTGTTTTGATATGTCTATATAGTTTTTATAATTGTTTATATCAATATATTTTAGTACATCAGGCTAAATTAACTAAAACTAAAACTGAAATTAAAAAAAAAACTATATAGGCATTTAATACTACTATAACCACTACTACTATTATTAATAAATACACAAACAACAACAACAAAACCAAAAATCTTTATTTCAGCTAGTTGCCCAGGAAACATTTCGAAAAATAAAATATATGTAATATGTAAATAATAATAAAATAATAGTGTAAACAATGTAATATAATAATAAAAATAATAAACTTGGTTACACATCATGTAACTTCATTTTCACTTTAATACACACACACACACTCACAATTTTTATTTCAGTTTTAGTTAATTTAGCCTGATGTACTAAAATATATTAAAATTGATATAAACAATTATAAAAACTATACAGACATATCAAAATAAATAAATAATGTATAAATAAAAGAGACAATATAAAAAAATCCTTAAAAGAACATTCATAATAACAGTTAATGTTTATTTTATGGCAAGAATCAGAAAGGTTATTTATGATTTTAGTTTTACCCAACAACTTAAAAGACCGGTCAGAATGTCAGGCAGTGAGCAGGACACCTTTCTCACCTTCCAGTCTCTGAAGGGTCTTTACTGAATTGGTCCACAGGAGGCGCTGTGTCACAAACTACTGCAAAGTGACTGTCAAAATCTGTTCATGTAGCCTGAGTGAAATTCATTATCAGATTTATTTGATAAAATCATAACATGAAAGGTCAAAACAGCGTAATCGGTTATTAATTGTTCATTAGACCCCTGTATTCATCAGTAATTCATTGCTGCTTGTCTTGAGTACACAAAGAATATTGCATCTGTCCTTCATTTTCTGTTCGGTAAACAAAACAATACGCTCAAACACCTGGAGTGACCTGCATCAGGACGCTATTGATTTGTGATTACTGATAAACCGATTCGATGGCAGGACGATATTGACGGATGAAGTGGGACTCGTGTCTCCTATCGGGAAACAGATTGATATCCAACTTACCTGGGTCAACGGGTTCCTAATTCATTACAGTCAATTGCTGTCTGTACTAATTGAGTCACAGATCACTGATGATAAGGACAGTGCTGTGTACAAAGAAAACAGACGCTTAAGCTTCTGTCTCGCTATAGTGAGTGATTTGGCATAATGAGGTCGTACCTAATGCTTTTTTTCGCTGCTTGTTGGGACTGTTATAAACTTCAGTTGAAAAAACATCAAGCAGTTGCTGATTGTTTTAAAATTGTAAGCCCATTTTGGCATATGAAATGCATCCTAATTTCATGGTGGATCTGTGCTGGCGTTTCAAAATGCGCACATTTTGTGGTTCCCCTGGCTCCGCTAATATGAAAACAGTGAAAGGAGACCCTAAATTTTCTCCTCGGTTGAGAAATTTGGATGTTTTGTGATCTAGCTGTGGGAAACTTGCTGTGAATTTGTACACAGCAGGAGTCTCTATCAGCAGTGGCTGTGCTCTGGCAGATAATCTGTTTCATTTGTGAGGTGAAATATTGTGGTGTTCACACAGACCCTGTCTGTGTCTGTTTATAACAGAGGATGACACAGAGGCCTAGCAAGTATTTCAGTGATTTTAGGTGACAGGAATGCTATATGTAAAGGTGAATTGTGTCTTTTTTTTTGGTTCCCAAAAGTACTTCTCCTATCCTAGTTTAATGTGCAAAGATTACTATAAATAAGCTGTTTGTTGTTGTGAAAGTGTAAACACACTGTGCTTCTATGGCACTTTTATCACTGGCTGCTTATTTGATTTGAACAAACTCCTGAATGTACTCTATGGTCGTAAACGAGACCTCTAATCATTTGGAAACTATTAGTATGCTTGAACTTTTTATCATTTTAATTATTAGAGAACCAATGACAGTGCTGGGTAGTAACTGATTACATGTAATCTGGATTACGTAATCAGATTCCAAAAATGGAGTACTCGGAATTGGATTATATTACAATTTAAAATACTTATAATCAGATTACAGTTACTTTTTATGGATTACATGATTACATATCATTCATAAAATGGCAGTAAATTAATCATAATTGATAAATTCTTCTTTTTTCTCTGTTAATCGTTTCTTTCCAAAAAATCCTGCCGTGTGTCATACCATTTAGCTTTGACAATATTCACGGAAATAATTTTGTGATCCATGCTTCTGAATTTGGGGGAAAAAACAAGTTAAGTAAAAAGTAATCTAAAAAATTAGTCAGAATGCATTAGCTAAAATGAGTAACCTAGATTATGTTGCAAACTACAATTTTCATCATGCTATCTGTAATCAGTAACTGGCTACAATTTGTAAGCAATCTACCCAGCACTAGCCAAGGAAAGGGTGATGACACTGGCCAGACTCGAACCTGGATTCCTATAACACAACAACAGCACTTTATATAAAAATAAAAATAAATACATTTTCAAATACTTCCATTCAGAAAGGATTAAATGAAATTGTTTAAAAGGGACATTACCAACTTTATAATGTTACAAAAGATTTCTATTTTAAGAATGTTTCTTGAGCAGCAAATCGGCATATTAAAATGATTTCTAAAGGATCGTGTGACACTGAAGACTGTATGATGCTGAAAATTCAGCTTTGCATCACAAGAATGAATTACATTTTACAATATATTAAAACAGAAAACAAAATTGTAATAATATTTCACAATATTACTGTGTTTTTGACCAAATAAGTGCAGCAATGGTGAGCATTTATACTTTATTTATACAGATACTTCTTTCAAAAAGAATTAATTGTAAGCAATCTCCTACCAACCACCTAGTAATCACTCTATACACAGCATTTCAATAGACCAAAAACCACTCAGAAAACCTCAGCTATTGTATTCACGTGACGTCACACCCTTATTATAACGCCCACCTGGAGGGCGAAACGAGGCTTTGCTCCAATGACCGCCAGTTATTTTTATGTGGTTTTCATTAAGTAGCAATGTAATAAAACGCTGATATTAAAAGGCGAAATTGAGTACACACCTTTGAAAGATCCTTAGATCCTCACATGCAAATTGTGTGTTGTGTTTTTGTTTTCATGTTTTTTATTTTACGTCATTTATAATCATTTATTCACATAATCATTTTATAATCATTAGTCATTCAGATGATATATTTTTTATTGTTTATCATTGTATCATTTGAGTATTTTTTTATTGTATATTTATTTATTATGTTTTTATATTTTATATTTCTTATTAATTTGTCCTTGCTTATGCATTTCCATTGTTGTTCAATCTCATGCTTGTGGGGTTTCATGAACTGTTTTGTCTGTATGAGTAGAGATAGATAACGGGAGTGTTTATGGAAACCCTATGTTTATAGGATGTTGCTGTGAAGCAGTTTTGGTATAAGAGTACATGTTGTATTTGTGCTCATCAGACGAAGTTTGAACATTCAATAAACTCTGTTACTTTTTACCAGCATCACTTCGTCTCCTGCTTCTGCTTTTCTTTGGCTTTACTCGTTCAGCTTCTTGACTGACAGAAGACTGTTAAACACTCATTTTGTGTATTTTTGGATACCAGACAAGTGCTTGCTGTTAACAGGGTTTGGGTATCGACAGCTCTGCTGACTAGTTGTTCTGTTACCGAACAAACTGATATTTTCTTACAGGATCTGGCGTCTGGGGCTGAATCCTAATTATTATCTGGTGTGAAGACCTGATCTAACGCCTTACTGATGATGCATAATGTGTACAGGCAAGCAGATGAAACGCAATGCGCATTCACATAAAATGGTTCCCATAAAAAAAAAAAAAAATTATAAAGAAAACACGGAACCATTTAGCGCATTACGTTCATATTCTAGGCTCATCTGCTTGCCTATGTAAAGTAAGCATAATCAAAAAGGTGTGTAGGCCTACTGAGTGTGTTCTTTTAATGTCACGGTTTTAAATATATTAAGGCAAGTGTTTTTCACAACGTTTTGTCGTGCTGTTTAGTGATTGAAATATTATGCCGGGTGCATATAAAATGTATTGCAAATAGCAACAACTTGCATTTTGTTAACATATCTTAGTTTTATTCTTTTGAGAAGTGATCTAAATATTTGCGGCTTGTAAACAGATGGAAAATTGACAGGCTAGTGCTGCAGTTCTGTGGATGTTTTGCCCTTTAGATCTTCAAGCCGGTCACATGACTGAATGCTGTGAATTGCATAGTATTGCACTAAAATCTCAAAACCCTAGAACACCTTAACACATACAACAACACACGAGGAACCAGCTCAGCTCTGTGGCAGCAAATTTTTGCATTGGAAAGCACGGCTTATATTTTCATCAGAAAATGTAAATATCTAGTTATTTTTGCATTTCTGGTGTCGCTAGTGGTGCAGAAATGACACACTTCACCTTGAAGAAGATGATGCCAAATGTAATTGCATCAGCATCATCCATCATACCGCTTCTATAGTTGTAATCCTCTTTTAGCTCATAGAACTCCTTTAATAAATGCCTTGCGTTTCATTTCAATGACCTGGATGATGATACTTGTGATGAGAAGTGATTGTCATTTGGCAGAATTTGAAGAGCAACAATAAACTGCACAGTTCAGTTCTGTTTGATGTTGTTGGGGCAGGTCTTTATCTTCCTGTCTTTGTGTCCTCTCCATGTGGAAACCGATCCTAGCGTTGGGACTCCAAGGAGCTCGAGTCGCAGCGACACGGCGCTCAGCCAAAATCCATACCCACACCACCCCTCCATTTGTCCTCATATCCCACCTGACACTTTCCATGAGAACTAATACATTCTCACCTTTTTTACAATATAGAGGAAAAACTTATCACTTCTGCTGACACCATTTAAGGAATGTCCTATCAATATCAATCATGATTTAAAATTTGTAAACTACATTTTTACAAAATAGATCTTATTTTAATTTACTAGTTTTGAATGTGAATTTTGTAAATTCAAATGGTAAACATTTAAAGGGATAGTTCACCTAAAAATGAAAATTATATCATTAATCACTCACATTCATGTCTTTTCAAACCCATAAGGCCTTCGTTGATCTTCAGATCACAAATTAAGATATTTTTGATGAATTCTGAGAGCTTTCTGACCCTCCATATACAGCAAGGGTCCTACCACGATCAAGGCACAGAAATGTAGTAAAGGTGTCTTGATGCTCTCCAAAATTGTGCTCTGGGGTGACGCAGAGGAGAAGAACTGTCGAATAAAGTTATTTTAGTTTAGTATTCTCGTAGCTTCATAAAATTATGGTTGAACCACTGATGCCACATGGACTATTTTAACGATGTCCTTACTACCTTTCTGGGCCGTGATCGTGGTAGGAACCTTGTTGTCTATGGAGGCTCAGAGAGCTCTTGGATTTCATCAAAGATATCTTAATTTGTGTTCCAAAGGTCTTACAGGTTTGGAACGACATGAGGGTGAATAATTAATGACAGAATTTTTGGGTGAACTATCCCTTTAAGAATTCAATGAATTTCGAAGAAATAAAATTATAGTTAATACAAATTACAGTTTTGCACTTTATGCAAATGATTTTGTGTGCTATTTAACAAAACATATTTTTGTGTTATTTTAATTTTCTAGTTTTGAATGTGAATTTTGAACATTTGAATTTTAGAAATACATTCAACAAAACTAAGCTAGCTTTTTTTCATTTGATTTTATTTTCTGAATATTTTGAAATTTTAATTACAGTTTTGTGACTGCAAAGTTGCAAAGTAAATCATATATATATATATATATATATATTTTTTTTTTTTTTGGCATGTACGATTGCAGATAATTAGGAACATTAAATTTCAAAATGTTTCAAAACATTTACCAATAATTTAAAAAAAAAAAAGAAAACATGAGAGAGGTGTCAAATTCTCTGAGGTAACAGCATGTGATATAGATTTTCCATTTTGAAACTGGATAAATTTAAAGCAGCAATATAGAGTATGCTGACTTTTTGTCAGCATTTGTCAATGGATCCAGAAACATTGAACTGAATGAGTGTGTTTAAAATTGACCAAGAGGTCATGGGTCAGCTGATAGCGCGGTCCATAAAACACAGGTCTGATATTGATCCATATGTGCGTGTCAAACTGTTATTATGTTTTCTTGTCTCTGGCAGTATATTAGTTGCCATATCTGTTGCCTTCATTCACACATTTATTGCTAATCTAATTTCGCTGCAGCTTTGGATTGATTCCAGACGCCCAAATGCCGTACAGGATCACTGTAATTATCACTCGAGAGCTGTGAGCCTTTTGCTTTTCTGCTCCAGGATTTTTAAAGCGAAGGCATGACCAACAGTCTAATTGACTTTCCCGTCTTCACCCATCGAAATTAAACACAACCTAGAGAAGGCTGATGTGTTAAAATGACTAGAAAGCTCAACATGTAGCTGTAGACTAATAAATATTGTATGCCAGTCAAGTTAGCCAATCAAGTCAGATGTGGATATTTCCCAGTATATTATATTACCATTGTGTGAGTTGATTAAGAAAATAAAGTCTGGCACTAAAAGTGACCTTTTCATATTTGCTAAAACTTTCATTCAGATGTGCTTAACATGACATTACGAAAAGGTCATTGCTAGATTGAAGGCATAAATACCTTTATCCTAGATTTTCGGGAACTTAATGAAAATAACCTTTGTGTTCCTCTGCTTTGAGCTTTAAATTAAGAAGCCAGACGTTTCTTAAAGAGACAGCGCATCTGTGTGTGTTACAGAGTCCTGTAGAATTGAGACCCATTTTTTGGACTAATCAAGTTTGTGTCTTTCACTGAATGCAAGTACTGCCACACACAACCCTGGCCTGCTGCCACCAGTGGCCGTGATTGACTTCAATTATAGGCTTTGGGGATTACGTTGACCCAGGGTGGAAGTAAATCGTCTTGCTTTGCATATATAAATGAGTGGTTATCAATCCTTTATCACAGATCTCTCTCAGATCACATCTCTGAACGCTGCTGAAGAGGATTGATCAAATGAACACGTTCCAGCGCGCCAAGGACTTTTAAGTAAATAAAGATGAACAATAGTATCAGACAGGCTTTATCAACGCCTGTGCTGAGAGAAAAGTGTTAAAGGAATAGTTAAGACGTTATTTACTCACCCTGTATTATTAGAATTTTTCCGTAAAGGTGCAGTCACACTAGCGATATTTGAGTGAAATTTTCTGTGCAAAAAAGAGCATATAGAGATGCATGAAGCACAGCTCATACAGAAGTCACTTTCGAAGCAACCAGCTTTCTGTTGGTCACTGCTGCGAATTCACGTGACCAACTTGAATAGCAAAATCAGCATTTGGAATTTTTTTCACCCTCTTGTTATGAAACTGTTAATTGCATAGATTTGTATTGGGATGCATATTTAATTTTCTTAAAGGCAGAGTAGATTATTTGGTTCAAAAACATTATTTATGTGCTGGTTGAAAGTCTCTTCACCTCCCGATAGCTAAATTAAGTGGTCTAAATGTATTTATACTTATGTATTTAAGCCATTACACTATTGCAGACCAAGTGAGAATGGAAGGCGTTATTATTGTAATATTATCCTCTTTGTTCTGTAATGTTTTCTCACTGGTGAATGAGACATGAGGTAATCTGACAGTGTTGTATTTGATCCTCCACCAACGCTGTCTCTCATCGTGTCGCTGGTTAGCCTCTGGTCTGCTGGAGCGCGTTCATGTGTTTTGGAGGAGGTGTGACTTTGGAGAGTGATTTGGAGGGAGGGTGGAATCTTATGCTTTCAAAGATAGCTTGCTATTGCTAGCCTCTCCGAAATCGCCTGTCCCCAGAGCGTATATGTGAAGTTTTAGCTCAATATACCCCACAGATAAATTTTTACAGCTTGTTAAAATTGCCACTTTTGGAGTATGAGCCAAAACACGCTGTTTTGAGCATGTTGCTTTAATCAGTGTTTAGGTGGAATTTGGGAGTTGAATCTCTATTCATTGGGCAAAGTGATCATGTCACTTCTGAACATTTTTAAACCATGAGCTTGAAACTTTAACTTGGACCACACTGACTATTAATTTTATGGACGAAGCAGCTGAACATTTCTTCAGATATCTTTTTTATTATTATTATTAATTTTATTTATGTATTATTTTTTATTTGACTTTAGAACAACATGAGGGTGTATTCATGCTCAATACTCAGTCAAATTCATCTATAACTTTTGTTTACCTTTTGTGTTTTGGTTTTGTTTTTTTTTGGCTTTTTTGCTCACACAAAAAATATGGGTATATGGAGAGGGAAGTTTTTTAACACCCCGTTTCTTTATGGAATCCAAAAAACTCCCACCCTGCGAGCTAACATTTTTCAGATATGGGAAGAGTGTCTCATTTTTGTCTGACATCTCCTCTAACATTATTTTGAGCGGCAGTAGTAGCTGCACATCATGTCGTCATTATCTTCTTTTACTTTTACTTTTACTATGTTGGATCAACCAGATACCAGTTTCTAGTGCTAGACTATTTACAATATATTTTTTAATATTATTATAGCATTAACAGAGTATCAATATTTCATTTTTTAAATGTCATGGTTATTGTCAATACTGGTATTTTGCGATATCCCTACTTGCCAGTAGAAATCACAGTCTGCCTTGCTGTTATGGAAATGAGCAGCCTAACATAATGGGGTCAAAATGACATGAGGATGAATAAATGACAACCTATTCGTTTTGTGGGAACTACTCTATCTCTTTAACTACTTAAGTGGGATGATTTCCCTTAATCCCAATAGGGGAAAAGTAAGTGTACTGCTACTGTGAGCCCTAATGTATGAAAACAATGTTGTTGCCAAATAGCCTACTTAAAAGGTTGTGGTTGTGATAAAATAGGAAATCAAATCACTAAATTCATTTCCCTCACTTTAAAGCGCAACAGATCCCAGACAAGCTGACAAGATCATAAGGCGTGTGCAAAAGAAGAACTGTTAAAAATCTTCCCTGAGGGCATTGACGTCAGTGTCTCTGTGCCTGTAACTCGACCCTGAAATGTGTAGTGTGTGTTAATAGTGTTTTAAGCAGGTGGCAACTAAAGCTAACAGTGCACTGTTATGTCATATCCTGAGGGGGCGAGCAGAGGCTTGTGTCATCTCCTCCACCGGTGCCTTGATGAGCTCTCATGTTCTTTTGAGATTTGCTTTACTGTTTTTATGTTTGAGGTCCCAGAGACGCCACGGATGCGTGTGTGTAAAAACAAACTCTTATTGAAATTAACCTCTTCCCTTCAGAACCTTTCAATATGTTACTCTGACAAAATCAAAACTGATTAGGCTAATATTGGAGCTTTTACCATCTGTTGTATCACAAATATAGACTTGTGCTGCACTTCTGTTTAGAGTTGCTTCAATTGGACACAAGCAAAATTACTGTGAATTATTATTCTTATTATTGTAATTATTCGAAGTATTCGAATGAATGAATGAATGAATAAATAAATCTAATCAAATATCTTATTCATTTAGCTTTAATTAATTAATTAATCAGTTAATGACAGTAGTGTTTATAACACCATCTTTTTTTTGAAAATTAATTACATTTACATATATAGTAAATTAACATAGTTTTTTTCCATTTAAAGTAACTTTATGTATGTATGTATGTATGTATATATATATATATATATATATATATATGTGTGTGTGTATGTGTGTGTGTGTGTGTGTGTGTGTGTGTGTCATAATTTTTTCACCCACTGTGTGTGTGTATATATATATATATATATATATATATATACACACACACACACACAGTGGGTGAAAAAATTATTTGATCCCCTGCTGAAACTGAAAACTTTTATCAAAGTTGTCCTAAAACCTAAAACCAAAATGTGTTCTTGTCTGGACAACTTTGAGCTTTTTTGATCCACTTCAAATGTTGTGTACTGTATATTTTATAATAATAAACGTTTCTTGAGCTGGTATATATGTTTCAATCATGACAGCTCTCAGAAGATTTTAGTATGGTGATGGTTATTGTATTTGGTCTTGGCGGAATAGATCTGCTACGCTGCTGCTGCTGTTGGTTATTGCTGTAGTTGTAGACTATTGCTTCTGCTGCAAGCAACTACAGGAACTTGCCTCTGCCAATGCATACGGCGATACGGTGCTGTGAGTATTTAAGACATACTGCTGCTGCACAAATAGCATATAAAATAACCCGTAGCAGATCTACACAGGTGGAGCTGGGGAAGGTATGGGTTTCAGAAAAACTCTGAAGTGTGCTGCAGGAATCTCAAGTGAATGCTAGCCAACCATACAAATGCAAGGCAGTAAGCTCATTGGCTGCATATGCAGCATGAACCAATCAGCTTGTGCCAAGTCGTTTAACTCTGAATATCATCAGTAACAACCCGTCAGCCTGCGCCATCTAGAGTTTCATGAAAGAACTATATATATATATATATATATATATATATATGGGGGTCTATAAGACCATAACCATTAGTAATGTGACATTTTGCTTGGAAGGCATTTGTGATTAGATATAATTTATAGTCACTTCACATAGTAACAGCAATTTGTGAAGCTTTAACCTGATTCTCCAATCCGAAGTATATTTTTCGAGTTTTTAAAATGGCCGTGGCATAACAGAACAGAATGTGACCATCGACTGTAGTGGCCTGGTCCTCGTAAGAGGAGGTGTGAATGGACCAGAGCGTGGTTTGCGTGAGCGTAGGTCAGCGATTGTGAATGCAGCCTCGCTGTGTTGTGAGGAGTTAATGGAGGCTGTGGCGGCTCTCCTTTAACAGATTACAGCAGCTCTGTGTCACGGGGAAAGAGAGGCAAGGTCTGCAGGCCATCCATCACGGGCCCTGTCTATATCCAGCCTTAGTCTGGCTAAGTCGTGTGATAAAGGTGCATGTCAGCTCCCCTCTGCTGCTCAACTGCATCCAATCCCTGCTGAAATCCACACTGGGGTTCTGGCTAGCACACAAATCCACGCTGTTCAGCTCCACCTGCGGCCAACTTCATACACAGTGGAGAGACTATCCAGGTTTGACTTGCTGCTCTTTCTTTCTTGCTGTCAGTTTTTTTTTCTGCTTCTTGTAATTTTTCTCCTGAAGGATTAAAGCCCCAACTGTGAGGAAATATCCAGCAGTATTTTCTGTGCATATGACAGGGCTCGCTGCTCAGTGCAAAAGGACAATTATATAGGCCCGACCTTATTGTGTGGCAAATCCTCTATCAGCTTGCACGCTCAGGGGAATCTCAAATTAATCCTGTCTGAAAGAGTGAAAGCCCAATCTTGTGTTTCTCTCATGTCATTAATACCAGTACAGTATGTGCTCACTTCATTCAGATTAACTGCCTGCTTCCTGCATCCTGCTTGCTTGTTGGTTTTGCAGCATCTAAAGGTCCCCAGTCATCTCCATCACAGGCCTATTTATAGTTACTTTTGAGTAACAATATGTGGGCTGTCTCCCTATTGAGTCACTGCACATGTAGCCATTTATTTTTTACTGGAACAATACAACAAAACATCATTTGAAACAATAGGGAGCACATCATTGTTTAGAGATATATACTGTTGCAATCCACAGCTTCAACGGTTTCTCTGACCAAAACATGTAACTTATGTATGACTATTCAGGTAACAAACATTGGTAATTTACCAAAAAAAAAAAAAATCATGTTGCTCTAAGCACGTCCTTATTTTGCTGAGTTAGATGTGTTCCTAGGTAAACATATTTTGATGACCCTGGAACAACATTTTAATCCAAAAATTTAGTCTTGACCATATCCCTACACCTAAACCTAACCTTAACCATGAGTAATCCCTAAAATCAGAGGAAATGATAGAGGAATGACACTGATGTACAAGCACCAAACACTGATTGTAAGCCTAAACTTCACAAAAACTATAAACTGGTTCTTCAAATCTGATTGGTTAATCACAATGTTGTTCCAGGGTCAACAAAGATGTTGATCAAGGAACTTGTCACACTTGGTAAAATCAGGTTCTGCGTTGCTCCAAACCTGATTTCATATGATTTTAATTTGTACAATGTGAATGTACAATATTGTACAAATGTACGATACGATGTACAATATTTGGCAAGAAAAGGATGAAGGTCCACTACTAACCCCACTCCTAAACATAACCATCACTGGTGCAAAAATGTACATAATGAGATTGTACAAATTGATATGAATTAACCACCAATTCACCAAAACGTATAACAGTGACACATTGCCATGAGATTGCGTTGGAATTACTTTCTTTCACATTTTTAGAAGTTGTTGCTCACTGAAAATCTTGTCGTTCACTGTTGATCTCAGGATTGTCAGTGAATAATGGTTTCAGTTTTGGCTTGTTCATCACACAGTTATCATGTGGTGTTGGAAGATGGTAATGTACACTAAGGAACTTTAAACATATGGAAAAGAGTGACCAGATTTAAAAAAATAAATAAATAAATAAATCCCCTTTTTTATTCCACAGAACAAAGACACTTATATGGGTTTGGAGCAACATGAGGATCAGTAAATGATTATTAAGATAAATTATATTATTTCAACAGTCTCATTTTGGAGTTTGGTTAATATTTATTTGATTTTAATTATTTTTTTATGAAAATAAATTTGTATGAATTTGAATTAAATTGTGACTTTATAAAATACATGTTTTGTCATGAGGTTGGGTTGAGTGTTTTTATTTTTAGGTAATTTGTTACTTTTTTGTTGTAACTACCAAATGTTGTTGGTTGAACAAACATCTAATCGTCCCTCAAAAACACACCAGTAGTTGAATCAATGTTTAAAATTGTATTTATTTATTTATTTTTACCCCCTGTTGTAGGTACTGTTGTAGGTACAGTATTTGTGACCCTGGACCACAAAAAAAAAAAAATATATATAAAAAAAATATAGTGATGCATTGTCAAGTATGGTGACCCATACTTGAAATTGGTCCTCTGCATTTAACCCATCCAAGTGCATGCACACACAGTAGTGAACATACACCCGGAGCAGTGGGCAGCCAATGTTCCAGTGCCCGGGGAGCAATTTGGGGTTTGGTGCCTTGCTCAAGGGCACCTCAGTCATGGTACTGCTGGTGCGGGAATTGAACCGGCGACCTTCTGATTACAAGCCCGACTCTCTAACCATTAGGCCACGACTTCCCACTGTGAGGAAGTCGTGAAGACTGGTTTTCCCACTGTGAAAACCAGTCTTAAGTGTCAATTTTTCAAAACTGAGATTTATACATTATCTGAAAGCT
>JAFVLL020021604.1:0-62971 GCA_021397915.2 Tor tambroides
CGATTTTCAGCCGGAGAAAGTTTCAGGCGGTCTGATGATGACATTTCTGTGACATTCTGCCACTCGTCTCCTCCCGAGACCTCCCGGTACACAGAGAAGTGGGTTAATGCTAATATCAGAGAGTGATCTGATGAAACCAAGAAAGCTAACTGTGAAAGTGGGTCGTGAAGTGCTGATATTGATGATGCTCTCCGGGTTTTTAAGGTTAGGCATTTGGGTTTGATGTACCAGATGCACTTTCTACGTCGGGATGCCAAGAGACCGAACACTTGAAGGTGTGACTTCAAACCAATATTCTGTGATCTTGACCCAATATTTTGTTCCCTGGCCCAAAGTACAGGTCTGGGACCTCATTATGACAGTCCACATCTAGATATTTGCAGCCAACCAATGGAACAAACTCATGAAGTGTCCAATACTTCTTTTAGCGATTAGCAATATCTCGCTACTTAAGACTTTTTAATGATTTCTCAATGGGATCCACTCATGTGGGCAGCGGCTGTCATGGGATACTGCAACTTGAGCTGTTTTAAATAGCTGTGCGATGATAGAGGCCTATTCAGTTGCCACCACCAAATAAAATTAATTTGTTACTCTCCAGCATGACCGTTTCCATGACATCTTGGGATTTAATTAATATCTGTTGATGGCTCAACAGTGCAGAGGCAGTTGAATGAGTGCGCTTACAATGAGCGCCTTGCTCCAGTTAGACAGGAAGGTTTTTGTTTTTCATCAGTGAAGCAGACAGACGCAGGTAAGATCCCTCAAAAAGGCGGAAGAGAGACATTGAGGCCCCGTTTACACTAGTGCATTTTCGTTTTAAAATGCATAACTTTTGCTACGGTTACGCCTATCGTTTACACTACTCTGGCGTTTTCCACCCTCGAAAACGGAGACTTTTGAAAACGCTGCAGACCCCGTTTTAGTTTGAAAACTCCAGGGTTGCGTTTCAGTGTAAACGGACCAAAACGGAGACTTTTGAAAACGATGGCGTGGCTGCCCACATTCGCTCTGCGTATCCTTGATGACCATGTAAACAATAACATCATGCTCATTGTTGTACCCATACATATGTATAGGTAGAAGCCTCATTCGACCGCTCCAAGCATGTAGATGCGTCCACAATCTAAATAATAAGGAATCTACCCATATATATCTATGGTTGTACCTGCATGAATGGTCACGTGACATGCGTTTTAGGTTTTGTAGTGTAGACGGAGATTGAAAGGCAGCGGAAACGCCAGTGTAGAAGAGGATCATTTTCATTCTAAAACATCGTTTTAAAACGAAAACGCACTTATGTAAACAGGGCCTGAGACTAATAATGATGTTAATGATAGGGACATGGCCAGAAGAACTCATCCTGACACATATCTGAATGTTGAGAGTTTGTTTAAAAACTCAGTAAAGCCATTTGGATTGTAATTCTACGACTCAGAAGAGAATAAGCATTTTTTGGGTTCCTATAGGACGTGGGTACTGGTAGGTCTGTGGTTAAAATTACTTGAAGAAACTTCCCCATTTTGTTATTACAAGATCATTTATACACAGTCATACCAGTGGAATTGAAAGTTTGGCGCCCAAGGTTATAAAACTATAACTAAAACTAAAACACATACATTTGTACAAAAAAAGAAAGACATTGAAATAAAATACAATAAAATATAAAACAGTATATATAAACTTACTTTGTTTATAATGGCTAGTTGCCAAAGTATGATTTATCATTTTCGTTTAAAGTAAAAAAAAAAAATAAAAAAAAATTAAATAACTATTAAATTAATAAATTAATAACTATGTACAGTGTGTACTGAAAAACAAAGATTAAAACATGCAACAAAATTACTAAAACTTTATCCAAAATTAAAATGACAACAGAAAATATAAAAATAAAATCTAATTCAAAATAATAACAAAAACTATAATGGTGTGTCAGTGATACTAAAATAACAGACTATGATGTCACTGAAGACTGAGCTCATGAATATTAATTAGATGTTCCTAGGTTTTTAGGTAATGTTTATATTGTCCAGTCACCTTACCTAATTAAAGTTCCCAAGCAAAAACCTTCATTTCATTCACATTTAATATTAAATATGAATAAGTATAGTGCATTTGATGACTTTTTCTCTACATAATCCAAATTTGGTCATACTGTGTACATTAATACAAATAACATATATTGGTGGTAACACTGTAGGGTAAGGTGCTATTCTATAAATATAGTTAGTGCATTAGGTATTATGACATAAACCAGTAAACGTTTTTTATATAACTTATTAATACAGCATGATTAGTATGTGTATAAATTAATGTTAACCAAAATTAATAAATGTTGTAAAGGTATTCGTTTTCGCCTTAGCTCAAGCTATCTAATGCAGAAACTAAGATTAATGACTTGAATCTCATTGAAAAGTGTTAGCTATGTGTTCCCAAAATAATATTATTCTATAAAGTCTGTAACTTTGAAATGCATTATTCCCAACACTGTCTATTGTATGTTCATAAATCTTAACTCAGTTACAGACCGGCAGGTGTGAGTTGGTGTAACTGTCTTTTTCGCAGTTGAAGTTCAAGTCCTATGGAAAAGATGGAAAGAAACCAACCTCATCAGTCATCCAGCAAATATTCTATCATATTTATCTACTGAGTCAGGCAGTGCCTCACCTGTCCCACCTCCCCATCACTCACAAAGTGTCGCATCCATTTTAAATCACTCTGAATTCAGTTTATAGCTGATATTATTCTTCATTTTTGAACTTTTATCATCCACTGCACCAGGCTCTGCTCCTGCCCTCAAACGTCTTCCTATCTGGGGTGCGTTTCCCGAACAACGACGTAACTTGCTGATTAACCACCATAGTACGATGCATTGTTTTGGAAACGAACTTGCTAGTCACGACTGTTTCCCGAACACGGTCGCATCTCCGTCGTTTGAACCACATTGGTTCAGCAACATAGGGCCATTGTTAATGACGTTACACGCATGTGGTGGAGGAATAACTTCTGCTATTTAACCGATTAGAGCTCTCTAAGATGCTGCTGTATTGAACATGGCACCTGATGACTAATTTACTATTTTTTGTTCCCTGTCATTATGCTTTATTTGATGTTTGATTCATTACAGGTTCCCTCTTACGTCATACTCCGGGGTTCCCTCAGGCATTTATGCACATGCGCACTTTTCAAAAACGGCGCTTACAACGAACACGCAAAAATACATAATTAAAATGCATTTTATATTTAGATAGAATGGAAGATACAGATAGTACTGCATGTTAGCTTGCTTCTTGTGCCCAAGAGTATATTTATTTTAGCCCATATGTCTTACTAACAAGAAACTATGCTTCTAACCACAGGTCGAGAGCTGTAGTTACAACCACGTAAGTTTGTGACGCTGATTGCGAATGTTCGTTTGAACTATGGTTTCGGGAAACACCGAATCGTTGAACTATGCTGGTAACGACGGAACTTGCAACCATAGTTGGCTAACGATGCTTTTGGGAAACGCACCCCTGGTCAATTAAACCATCCAGTTGACTGAGTTCGATTTTGTCAATGCACAACATTACTGTTAAAGATCATGTTGGTGCCGTGACCCGAGTCTGACATGATGCTCTTCTAAGAGGCATGGTTTCTTATTCCCTGTCAAACAAACTGATATTGACAAGAGCGGAGCGACGGGAGAAAGATTGCCATTGTTAGGGTGAGATTTAATCTTGTTCATCATCACTCCAGAGCAAAAGTTTCTTCTGGCGTGATAGAACTGTCTCTCAATCTCTGAAGCGCAGCAATGTGGCGTCCTATGAATCCACCAGCCTTGGACGGACTGGCCTTGTCAGCGTTCACAGAGCCAATCACTTTAAAGCGGCGCCAATCGGGTTTGTCAGCAAAGACGCTACAAAAGCTGCATGCAAATTGGAGACTCAGAGAGCAGGATTTACTCAAGACTTTCTTATAATCCATCCAATGTGTCAGAAATGCAGCTCAGGAAGCTAAAGTCCCTTGAGGATGGCCGGTGAGGAATAAAAGTGTCTGAGAAACTCAAGGCTGTGAGGGGGGGTGGGGGGGGGTGCTTGTCAAAAAAAAAAAAGCAGAATGCAAAAGATGGTTCATCTGAAATTTATGTATCAGAGAGAGAAATAGCAACAAGGTCATAGTAAAATGATAAACATTACAGAAGGCTGCTAAAAGGAACAACATTCACTTCACAGTGCTATTGACTTTATACAGCATGTCACAACCGTTGCACACCAACAGCAGAAGAGTCAACAGCAGCCTCAAAAAATTATTTGCAAACATACTTGATGAATGTCATTGCATTTATAACAAAATATCAAAAAGTGGCATTTTATTAAAATAGGAGGATTTGTGACTTGTGGCCAAGTATGGTGACCCATACTCAGAATTTGTTCTCTGCATTTAACTCATCCAAGTGCGCACACACACACTGCAGTGGGCAGCCAGTGCTGTGGCGCCCGGGGAGCAGTTGGGGGTTTGGTGCCTTGCTCAAGGGGCTCACCTCAGTCATGGTATTGAGGGTGGAGAGAGCGCTGGACATTCACTCCCCCCACCTACAACCCCTGCCGGACCTGAGACTCGAACCTGCGACATTTAGGTTATAAGTCTGACTCTCTAACCATTAGGCCACAACTGCAAATAGTAGAGGCACAAGCACAGTTTTTATGCAAAAAATGTACAAAAGGATAAAACAATAGATAGACTCTTAAATTTGACACTTCCTTCTCAAACCAAATTTAGTTTCCCATAAAATACTCCTAAAATTAGCATACACTACAGTTAAAATCACTTAAGCTCATTAAGGCTGCATTTATTTGATCAAAATTATAGTAAAAATATTGTGGAATATTATTACACTTGTAGTTTAACTTATTTTTCTGTTTTAATGTAAAATGCTTTAAAATGGACTGTATTCCAGTGACGGAAAAGCTGAATTTTCAGCAGCACTACTCATGTCTTCAGGGTCACATGATCCTTCGGAAATCATTCTAATATGCTGATTTGATGTCCAAGAAACATTTCTTATTATTATGAATATTGAAAAACAGTTGTGCTGCTTAAAATTTCTTTAAATTTAATGCACTGTCGAATAAAAGTATTAATTATAAAGAAAAAAAAATTACTGACCCCAGACTTTTGAATGGTAGTGTATATATATTTTTAAAAAATGCTTGTTCATAATCTGTTATTAAAATCTTCTAAATATATACTCATAAAATAAAGATATTTCTGTGCAAAGCTAGCAGCATTTGTTTGCAGATGCAGCTTGGTTCAAAATTTTTTTTTTTTTTCCTGTCTTTCTATTTTTTCAGAATCTAGTTTTCCATACAGTTCTGTAAAATATACTGTATATTTATACATGTGTGGAGTTAATGTCTAAATATGTGTCTGTAGTTTTCTTATTTAATCTCGACATGCTCTCTGCAACGCTACATGTTTAATCTTTTATATGCTTTTAGGGTGTTTGAAAACTGAAATGTTTCCTGACGATTTCTCTACTTTTTATACAGTTGATCCTCTTTGATAACACTTATATGTAATAATTAGGTCAGTCAGATACGTTTGATGTTGTAACATGAGCTAGTTCAGATATGTTTTCACCAACACAGTCAAAATACCATGGGATTTATTGCATTTCTCGATCTCCAAAAAGTTTTCCAGTTTTATGCATGCATGCGCAGTCCCAACAGATCTAGTTCATCGTATGCATTTATTTTGTATGCCGACTCCTCAGGGATGATGTTTGAGTGCTGAAAGTCTCTGCCAGTAGCACTTGGTGGTGTTTATCCCACTAGTACTGAGGCTCGATACACAACGTCTCTGTGCTTGTCCTTGGTGTTTCAACACAAGGTGAGCTGTTAACCTGTCCCAGTAAATTTGCTCCTGTGTTCCCTCGCCTGCCACTTAGTCCTCACTCCAGAACTCTGCATCCGTCTGTTGTGCTTTTCCCAGCCCCTGTCGGTGTCACTGCTGCCTCTAGCCCAATACTTTCATTAAACAAGTCATTTATGGCAACTTGCAGAAGTGATGAGGGATGCAATCTGGACACCCCAGAGCTTGTATGCTGCCATTACAGATTATTACATCAACAGCACGTTCACAACTTGGGATTATGGGTGAGCAGATCACTCAAAGCGTGCCATCACTTTGATCAATGTCTGTAATAAAACCCCTGCGCCTTGAGTAAATAAACTTCTCTCGATGAAGTCATCAAATAAACTGTGTTCAGTAGAAATCGAATAAATCCATATTTCAAGCTCATGCATCAACATTAAACAGACTCATACACACGCTCGAGATGGAGGTGTGAATATGAATGATAATGAATACTGTAGCAGAAAAACAGAGACTGAGTGGTGATGGACAGATATAATCAGAACACTAGGACTGTAGTACTATAAATGTCAGTGCTTGTGTAAAGACTATGGTAACAAAGCTATTAATGATGCTGTTTATAGACATTCATGCAGGATTCCTCTATATTCATCTGCTGTTTGAGCCTTCATGCAGACATTCAGTCAACATACAGTAGAAATGTCAAATTTGTGTTTTGTAAAAAACACAAAACCCTTTAATTCAGTCATTTTACAATAAAGCCTTCTTTTATTCTTTCTTTTTTATTCAGTTCTGTGCTGTGATGTCGAAGGCCATTTCATGCTTTTAAGAGCCCTTCAGAAAGGAATGGTAAAAGGGGGTGGATCTGTTTTTAGATTTTATTTTATTTTTAAGCTATTCTAAAAGTTCTGTGCATGTCAGTTATTTTAGGTGGAATTGTGACATGACATTGGATGCATGACTTTGGATAAAAGGCAAAATTTAGCAAAATGAATTTGAAGGTGCTATGCTGTATAATTTTCTGTGCAATTTTGTTTCTTTTTGTTTTGTTTTGTTTTTTGTATATATTTTGCAGTTTAAAATGCAGAGATTATAAGTAAACAAGTCATTATTATTTCTTGCAATTCCATTTGGTAATGCTAGTTGTACAGAAATTATGTAGCTTTGAGGACGGAAATATACACTATTGTTCAAAAATTTGGGGTCAGTTTTTTTTTTTTTTTAATTCTTTTATTTTTGTTCTGCAAGGATGTATAAAATTGATTGAAATTGACAAAAAAAAATTGTACTGTTACAAAAAAATTCCATTTTAAATAAACGCTGTGCTTTTGAACTTTTTGTTAAAGAAGTTTTCATAAAATATAAAGAAAAATATCAAACCAAGTGGCATCTGCAAACAAATTCTTCACTTTTCTGAGCTAATATTTATTTGATTTTTATAACATTTTTTTTTCTTCTTCTGGAAAAAGAAGATTCATATATACAGCCATTCAAGTGTGTGTGTTTGTGTGTGTGTGTGTTTTAAGAAATTAACAGTTTCATTCAGTAATGATGCATTAAACTGATTAAATAAAGACAGTGATTTTACAAAATGTTTTGATTTTAAATAAATACTTTCTATTCATCAAAGAATCCTGAAAATGTTTCCACAAAAGCATTAAGCATTGAACTTTTTTCAACATTGATAGTAAAAAATGTTTCCTGAGCACCAAATAAGTGTATTAGAATGATTTCTGAAGGATCATGTGACACTGTAGACTGGAATAATATAATGGAGTAATTAAAATTGCAATGATATTTCACAATATTACTGTTTTTATTGTATTTCTGTTTACATAAACAGCCTTGGTGACCATGCATAAGAGACTTTAAAACATTAAAGATCTTACAAACCCCAAATTTTTGAACAGTAGTCTTTTTCTGACATTAAATGTATTATTGAACACACACATTAAAGCCATAGAAGAGTATCAGATCTCCAGATCAGTGCAAATCTGTGTTGGTCTATATAATATTCATTATACATGCTAAAGTGAAGACACATCTACGGGAATCCTCGTAAGTCCACTGAATGTGTCACCAGGCTGAGCACAGCCAGACCTGAAATGATGACTACAGGCTTCTTAAATGAACAATAAAAGAGGTCTATTAAGCTTAATTGCCTTGGACTATTACAAGAAGTGTTGTTATTAAACTACCATACCTGCGAACCTGTTCTTAGGCTAGTGGTTAGCATCATTTACGGCTACTTAAACGTGCTGCTGTTGCTCTGTATTTAAAAGCCTGGCACAGTAGCTCACGCACCAGAAGTATCAGGAGACACTTTTGAAAAGGGCATTTCACAGCAATTACCCTGCTCATTTGTAAGGATTTATCTGAAGTCAGCAAACTGCAACTGCTGTAGGCAGAGCTTCGTCTTCACGCTTTTACCTCTGAGTTAAACAGGAACACAGAGTTCAGACGCTACAGAAGTTGAGCAACGTGGCGAATGACAAATTTTATTGCGGTTCAACCTTGCCACATAGATGAGTATATCCGATCGTAAGGGAGGCGGAAACAAATAAAATTGCAAACTGAAGCTCGTGATGCGCTTCATCTGTGAATAAAGAAAAGGTCTGTAATGAAAAGTTGCCAGTGTTTGCTCAAATTTCCAAAGCTTGCTGTGTCCAGAGAGGCCAGCTGAGGTTATTTTGTTTCCTTTTGCTTTTATTGCTTTGGCTTATATTGCTTCTATTGATTTGTTTTTTGTTTTTTGCGGTTTGGAAGGATGGCTCTTAAATACAAAATGTAGCGTAACTGAGATCAAATTGATTTCCTTCACAACTGGACAGATATTTTTTTTGGCTGCGTTGCAGCACACACATAATGCTAGGAGCTAAACTCAACAAACTCATCGGGAAGTTTGCTCTGTCCATTTGAGAACGGGGAATACTTACCAAACTTTATTTTACCATGGAGAATGCATTCAGACACAGCTAAATTTTACTTTCTGTGAAGAAAATGTTGTGCTTGTCTGTGCAAAACTTGCTAGGGTTTTGTGGGTGGTTGCTAAGTTTGTTATGCAGTATCTAGGGTGTGCTTGGAGGTTACTAGGATATTGATAAATGGTTGCTGGGGCGTCTTGGCTTATATTCTGACTCATGTGCCTCTTTGGCTCTGTTTATGCCTGGTATTAAAGGGGTCATGAACTGCCTTTTTTATTATTTTGTACTGTTCCTTGAGGTCCACTTACAATGTTATCAAGATTTTTACATCAAAAAGCATCATAATTTATAAGTAATAGGCTATTTTCTGTCCTGTTTTTAATCCCCCCTCATCCAAACGCTCTGTCTGAATAGGCGTGGTGGATTGTAGACTCTGAAGTAAATGCCCACTGCTATGATTGGCTAACAGCTGTGTAAGTTTGACAGCCTAAGGCATTCACAGATAGACGCTTCTGTTATTTAAGTTAAAACCACATAAATACTTATCAAACGATCTGTAATAACAAACAAAGCAATAGTTACCACATAATAAAAACAGTACAGCATCGTCTTTTAGTTGCAATCTTTCTGAAAATCCTGCATCAAATTGTGCCTTGTTTGTAAACAAATCCATGGTAAAATGAAGTGAACAAAGGACCAAGTTCTTACTGACGTGGTCTGGTACTTCATTAAAAATAAAGTTCATCAAATAAAATTTACAGTTTGGTTTCTGCATAGGACTGTGTTAGCCGCTCTTGTCACTTTGTGCATGAATTGGTGGATGGGGCTAAACAGCAGGCGTTGATCTTTTGAGGAGGCGGTGCTTATCCACACTATTACGTCATAAATTGGCACATTCCACAACTAGTCATTTTGGCATACTGGCTTCAGTATAAGCTGTTTTTAGGCTAACGAGAAAGTTTTGAGTTCTGAATCTTACAGGATGTTTTTAAAGCACAATTTATATATCAAAAGATGAAGGGAATTTTGATTTCTCGGTTCATGACCCCTTTAAGAAGTGTTTCGGTTTTTAATCCATCTCTTTTGTCCACTTTCAACCACTTCTTTCCTGATTTTGAGGGGAGGATCTATGGGAGAGTGCATGTATGGGCTTTTTCTGATCCTTCGATCTAATATTGTGAAATAAGCTTGCACAATTTAAATAGGAACTCAAAAGAAGACAACACAATGATATGGAGAGCAGCAGCTTTCATTTCTGCTATGATAGCCACAAAACTATGTTGAACACTGTCGAACACTTTGTTTTAGAATCATCAATTTTTTAGGGATGCACGATATTATCAGAAGGTTATCGGAATCAGCCGATAATGGCTTAAAATGTAAACATTGGTATAAACATTCTAAAAAATTATGCCGATATGCCGATAAGACGGATAGCTCACATGTGCTCAGGGTGTAATAGTGAAAAGATCACATCAGCAGTGTCGTCATTCTTGAAGTGAAATTTTGCATGAATGATTAGATTCACTGTTTTGGATTGCTGCAATTAATTTGAGAATGCACGTACAGAATGATGCTTCTGGTGTGCGATAGAGTAAACAGTCACTAGCATGTGCAGTAGCAGTAGCAGCAGCAGCAGCTTCCCCCGGGTCCTAATGCCCATCCGCAAGGTGTTTCATTTACTTAGGGGACGCTGTTGGTCTACTTGTAATAAAATGAAAGTAAATCACACAGATACTTGGTGCTGTTTCAAAACAAATGGAAATATATATCAGCTATCGGCGAAAAATATCAGCATATTGGATATTGGCAAAATCTAATATCTTGCATCCCTATTTTTTTTTGCCTTCATACCAAACTTGTGATTTCAGATGGCATAGTTTAAATCCAGTCTGGCTAACATGCTTCAACAGCACATCCTGTAATGTTTTAGAATTAGGTCAGTAGGCAGAGAGGAGGCAGTCTTTTGTGGGAATATTTGACAGTTTTACCATTTTTAACATATTTGATCAACTGCTTGCAGAGTTGTTGAGCCTAACAGACTTCTATCAAAAACATTTTTGATACAACTTTTAAACACTGTATATTGATGTTTTTAATCAATCTGTTTTTGCAAATACTATTTCAAAATCTGAGAATAACTTGCTATTTGAATGGAATGGTAGGGAGCATAATTTCTATGTTTCATATTTCAGCCAAACACCTGTTCTTGGTGAAGTGCCAGTAGCAACATATGGTTTATTCTCACAGGAAATGCCTCAAAATGTGATATTTCTCTAGCGAGCTACCGCCTGAAGCCTCGTCCAACTCAACTGTGAGGCTGAAATGAGTCTGATTCTTCCATCAGTCCGTCTCAGCAGCCGGGCCTGACCTTAAATCCCAACACCGCCGCCTGTAGAGCTGAAGCACAATAGCAACACGCCATGTCAAGCACAAAAAGAACCGTCAAACAGACCCAATTTACCTGCTGTGGAACGGAGGAAAACATATTCCTTTTTTGATATACTAAGGCTGGAATGAATGTAAATTGGGACATTTGTTGGCCTTTAGGGCTTGGCACCACTGTAATGTTTTCCATTCCATTGGCGATTTGGCCCAGATGTGGGCATATATGTGCCAATGCTAATTGTGCCCTTATTATAGCGCTTCAGGGTCAATGAGTGCACTGGACAAAGGATTTCGGGGACATGGCGAAATATCCAAAAATCTCTTGAGCAATTAAAATTGTTTAGAATGATAAACAAAGCTTTGGCAACACGCTTTCCCATTTTAGCACAGAACGGGGGCTCGTTTGCCACAGCGAGACGTGATTTCTTTTCAATATAACCTACTTATTTACAGACCCTTTGTGAGACCGTCACAAAGTGTCATATTTTTTTCATATCCTTCGATAAGTAGTTTATTATGATCGTTGACTGATGTGAGCTAATGAAACTGCCTCCAGCAGCTGTACCTCTTCCTGCTGTCACTTTCCATTTGTTTCCATTCAAACGCTAGACAAGTCAAAGAAGACTGAGATGATAAAGCACTGCATTTGATTTCAGGGTTGTTTCCAGGAACGACAGTTTTAATTTCATCTAGTCAGAAATTTGATGGCTCATAACAGGTATAATAGAAAGCCATTTTTGCATAGATAATTATTTGTCTTGCTCTATAAGCACATTTTGTAAACATAAGAGACCTGTTTTGATGGACGATAAGTGTATTTATAATTAGGTGAATGGAAATCCATCTTAACCGTATAAGCTGATTATAGTTGCACTTCAGAAACCTGTCCATGTTGAAATCTGCTAAGATTAGCTTCTACCAAGTGATGAATTACTGTAGTTTCATATAGAATTTTAATTAATTTATTTATTTTAATTTATTTTATTTTATCCTGTCCATGTTAGCATCTATCAAGTGACAGATTAATTACCATAGGTAAAAGTTGACAATTGTATTCAAGTTAGTTTTTATTTGTTCATTTTATTTATATTTTGTTTATGTTTACTTTTATTTAGTTTTAATTAATTAATTTATTTATTTATTTATTTAATTCCTGTCCATGTTTGATCCAAGTGACAGATTATTTACCATAGTGAAAAAGTTGATAATTGTATTTATTTGTTTGTTTTTAATAATTTATATTCTATTTATATATATATATAATTAATTCATTTTGATTTATTTATTTATTTATTTATTTAGCTGTCATAACTATACATGATTATTTGGTTAATTGCAATTATTTATTTATTTTTTGTTTTTAGCATTGTTGTCCCAGCAAGCCTATTTCAACATACCTGTGAGCCTTTTTTAAAAGCATAATTGCTGTGTTTAAAAGTTGCACTAAGAAATAAAAGGTAAGAAATAAAAGAAGCAATGAGAGAAAAAAACATCAGTCTCAGTTCAGTTCCACAAATATGCCACTTTTGTAGATGTGGGTCGCCCAAACGAATCTTATGGGAAAAAATGTGACCACAGTTGCATAAATAATTAAAAAATGTTAATGATTTGTTTCAAAAGGATTAGTCCTGCCGTCGCACATGTCAACATAGCTAGCTATTGTGCAGCCTAATTGGAGGCACAGGGGGGCACTTATGTTTACAGTAGAGAATCTCCTGACAGAAACAAATGACTGCGGGCCCAGGGTGAAGATGATTCATTTCCTTTCCAACTCGCTGAAAATGAGTAATATTTTTCCCCCATAGACGAAAACAGTAATAAACATAAGTTAACAAGCTCTTGGCCCAGTGTTTGCTAATGAGCTGCTAATGAATGATCTGTGTATTTGGGGATCAGAAGCCAGTCAATGAACAGCACTTAAGAAACACTTAAAGGAAGAGTGCGCACATAAATGAATATTCTGTTATTATTTATTGTTTATGTTATGTTATTTTTGTACATTATTCTATTTAGGAATTTCACAAAAAAAAAACATACATAGTAAAATGTTTGCATAAGTAAGCCATTAACAAAAATTGAGAGAAAATGGCCTGTGCTTAACTTTAATTCATACTACTGCATGTTTCCAATATTATCAATTATGAAAGCAGTGCAGTTTCTCTTTTGAAACTCAGTGGAGAAGGAAACATGCTGACAGAATGCATGGTCATGAGCAGCATAGATTACGCACACAAAAGAGAGATGCAGGAAGTGCCTCGGTGCATTTATCATTTTGATAGAGTGTGTTAATCCAGCTCTGAGAGCCACACAGAAATAGCAACCATCCACATCATTACAAACGCTTCAGCCGTTGCAGGCGTACCATGAAGATAAGAAACATGGCCCACACTTTCTGTGGCTGACAAAGAGATCACACATTCACCCAGCTTTCCCCATTTACTCCAGTACAGTAGCTATTTATGTGAAACCAGTGTACATGCAGTTTTTTCTGTCCTTTTACAATTGTTGTTTGTTATTATATGATGTGACCCAAGTTTGAATGTTGGTTTAAGGACGTTTCTTCAGCTCTGTCCACTTCTGGTTCTCTCAATGTAAACTCATCACACTTGCTTTGTCTGCTAACAATGACTAATAATGTACAGCGTATTTTATATATATATATTAGGGCTGTCAAACGATTAATCGCGATTAATCGCATCCAAAATAAAAGTTTTTGTTTACACAATATATGTGTGTCTTCTGTATATATTTATTTTGTATATATAAAGACACACGCATACAGTATATATTTTGAAAATATTTACATGTATTTAAAAGTTTATATTTATATTCATATAATTTATATTATATAAAAATATATTTAATATATAAATATAACATGTTTTTCTTAAATATATACATGCATGTGTTTGTATTTATATATACATAATAAATATACACAGTATACACACATATATTATGTAAAGAAAACTTTTATTTGGATCATGATCATCATCATCGCAATTTGGCTACAGCATATATATATATATATATATATATATATATATATATATATGAGCAATATCACACGAGTAGAAGTGCGATATGTCTGTATATCGCACGGCTGTGATTCGTCGAATTGTTGAAACGTCGGAGCAAATTTTGAAATATACCTTATCTTTATTAACAAACCGCATATTTGAAGTCCAAGCAAGCACATTCTCGCCTAAAAACTCTTAAAACTGCTTTCCGTGACACAAAACAGTATTATTTTTAAGATTATAGTAGATTTGGCCATCTGCCATGACACTCGCTTTGAGAAATACGGCAACTTCGGCAAGCGGAGTGATACAAACGGTGAAGAGGACGAGGAGCAGCGTTGGACTCCAATATCGCATACCTATCAGCCAATCAGATTCGAGAACCAGAAAGAACTGTTGTATATATATATATATATATATTATATATATATATATATATATACATATATAGATATTGTCACGGATCTGTTTGTATTTCCTCCTATCACGACGCACGCCCGCACCTGATACCACCTATCACTAATGGAACGCACCTGCACACCATCAGCACTTCATCACCAAGCACCTTAAAAGCTCACACCTCACATCAGTCAGACGTCCGGTCTCGTTAATGCCAAACGTTTATGGAAAGCGGTTTCACGAAGAGGACTAACTCCAAGCTATCTAAACGACTTACCCGATTACCTACCTGAATGTTTACTTACGTCCTGTCTTGTTTCCAACGTAGTATCCTCCTGTCTCCAGCGTCCTGTCTCCTCCAGCGATCTCCAGCGGTATCATCAGTCTACTCACGAGGTGTGAGCTTTCCTCCACTCCATGGGTTCCTGGCTAGGCGAATAACAATTATCCATCAAGTCTTCACCTCAAGTATCCATTAAAAGTCTCTACTTGCCATCTGTTGCAATACTGTTCTATAAACCACCTTTAATTCACTAACCCTCTGTCTGAGTTCTACTTCCGTAACAGAGATAGATAGATAGATATGTATGTATATGTGTATTTATTTATTTTTTTATTATTAGATTTTTTTTTTTTTTATGTTTTAAGTATTTTTAAAGAACCAAGAAATGCAATATAGAATTTTAAAATAACTGTTTTCTATTTCTGTATATTTTAAAATGTAATTTATTACTGTGATGATAAAGCAGCCATTACTCAGTCTTCATTATGACATGATCCTTCAGAAATCAACCTTGCTGAATAAAATTATTAATTTCTTTCAAAATAAATCTTAATGACCCCAAACTTTTTAAACAGTGTATTTTAAAAAAAAATTATAATAATGATGATAATTGTTGGTTGGTTGAGGTCACAACTGAACGTTATTAAAAGTCTTCATAAAATAAATATATTGAAATTTCTTATGGGTAATTGTTTAGATCAGGATAGTATAAAAGTGATTTTTGGTGGATTTTCATAGTTTTAGATTAAACGTCTGGGACAATAAATCTAAACCTATAAAGGCCAGGAACCTTTAAAAGTAGCAGAAATAAATGATCAAAAAGTTTCCAAGTCAGTTTTACTATGACCTTTAGATAACAGAATGAAAAATCAACTTCTGGGACATGAAAGCGCCTGAAGCTGAAGAAATATCTATATATTTCTATTAGTTTGTTGCATTATGTTGATTGCTGTTGTGCCACTAGCTCTTTCTAAAACCACGTGTTTGCTATTCATTGCATGTGAAAGCCAAACTGCTGAAAATATTCTCATATATTAAGTAGTTAAGCCACTTAAAAAAAATGAAGATGTCCCGCACTAGTAAAACAGGTTCATAATTGGCCAAAATGTGTTTTAAATGTCCTAAAGGTGCTAATATTATGGTGTATTTATATAATTAGTCTCATTTAAGAATAATAAAAGTCTTTGGGAGGTTCTCACAAGTATATGTTTGACTGTAAGTGAGTGTGTGTATTGTGGATTTTAATTATAAGGTCTGTGTAAGTGGTGTGCCATTTTCTTATGGCTCCTAGTAATGTGGCTTTTACGGCTCAGGAGCAATGCTAATGCTAATTTGCAGGTAGATACTAGACCCCATTGATCCAGTCAGACTGTACTTGGCAAGACTTTTGCTTTAGTCTTTTGTGGTAGCGACCTCCCACCGGTCTGGATGAAATATCTATGATGGAAATGTTAAAGATCGACTGCATCAAAAGCACAGCCACTGGATGTTTATCTAGTTTTCAAGCCAACAGAAAAACAGCATTGATTCAAACGTGCTTGGAAGGCTAATAAAAATCTCAACTCTAAACACATCACTATATTCCAGTAAGACCATGTTTGTTTTGGTCTTGGTCCTTGAAAGAATGTAAAAATATCTGTGGAAGCCAGCCCACTCACTATCCACACATGTGCCGTGCCAGCAATTATGTAAAATGAATTATGGTACAGAAATCGATATGTGATCCATCTAGGACAGCTCCGTCCCAGGCTGCTCACGTCAGTGACTGAAACCTGGCCTGTGTAAATAACATTAGACGAGATCTGCTCCAGATTCATTCTCTCATCGCTCAGCAGAAGAAAACAAGGAATGTAATCTAATTTCACATTTAGAGCCTATTAAATTCGATTATTTTAATTTTTTTTCCAAATGCAGTTTTATTTTTTCCTTTTTAATTTTCATGGATTCCGTTTTTTTTTTTTTTTTCAGTTTTATGCTTTTCTGGATCCTTTTTTAATAGTTAGATTTAAATTTTAGTAATCAAAAAGCATGTCTAATTAATTGAAATAATAAAATGTGTAACATTTAACAACCTGTTCATGATACTTATATACTTATATACATGATACTTATATACTTATATACTTATATACATGATATACTTATATACATGATACTTATACAAAAATATCATTTTTAGGGTCCTATAAAATCAATATAATTTTTACCTAAATTCAATTTTCTTTTCACAAATGTAGTTATATATATATATATATATATATATATATATATATATGGATTCTGTTTTTAATGTTTGATTAAATTTTAGTCAAAAAGCCATGTCTAATCAATTGAATTCATAAAACTTGAATTAATTAATCATTTAATTATTATTATTATTTTTGCAATAATAGTGCCCTGATGAAATGTTTTTTTCTTTTTAGAAATTTTGTGTTGTCTGTTTTAATTTCTCTGGATTTAATAAAATGGCAGTCAAATGAAGGCATAAGACAATTTAATTATTTTTTTTAAAAAAACAATTTTCAGTTTAAAAACATTTAATCTTTTAAATTGTCATAAAATGAAAATGTATTTATTTTTTTCGGCAAACAACTTTTAAAATGAAAATATATGATATTCCTTAAAAATAAAAAAGTTAAAAAATAACACATTTTAATAATAATAATAATAATAATAATAATAATAATAATAATTATTATTATTATTATTATTATTATTATTATTATTATTTATTATTATTATTATCGGTGGCGATAGCCTAGTGGGCAGCGCTCCAACATACAGTGCCATTGCACTACGGCCGTCCTGTGTTTGAATCCCGACTCAAGGACCTTTCCTGATCCCATCCCCCTCTCTTTCTCTCCCACTTCACTTCCTGTCAATTCTGATCTGTCCTGTCACAATAAAGGCAAAAAAAATTTTTTTGATTATTATTACTTTGAGAAGTACATTTTTAATATATTTCTGTCACAATGTCTTCAAGTTAAACCAAACTTGAATAAGTTGTTGTTAAATAAGTTAAATGTACAGCCCTACCTTTGATTTATTCATACAAAACTTGCCAAATTCCATGACATTCTATGCATTATACCTTAAATTCCATTTTTATGACTGGATTCCATCCACATTCTCCACATCATGGAAATCATGGGGCCAACACATTTCAAATATGCCATCAAGAGCTCACTGGAGTGGAAGATTATTAGTAAATACAGCTTATATTCCAATCTGTTATTGAATCTGTTACCTTAATTGTCTAACATAACTTTTAATACCTCAGAAATTGTCCCATGAAGAAGTGTGGCTGGGCAAACAGAGGGAGCAAAGACACAATAACTGGCATTGAGACGGTGGCACACGGGCCCTTTCAGACCCACCTGAATGCTGGACGGACAATACGTTGTGCTTTGTGCTTGTGGGCACTTGGGATTGTCAGAGTCTGCCAGTATGGCAGCCTTACAGTGTAACCTGCTGAAAAAGACCCACACATCTTCTTGTTGTGAGGACAAAGGCTGTTTTGGCAGTCTACTGGAGTATGCAGTTGGCCCAACAAGTTGTTAGCAGAGATTTGTGAAGAAATCCTTTCTAATTTTGTGAATTGATCCATAAATGTGTACCGCAGGTCATCATTTCCATCCTATCATTGCGGTTTATGCATTTCTTAGATTTTATACTGTGTAATTTGGCAAAGTTAATTGTATTATTTGTTATGCCTCCCTTGAATAATTCCCACAAATAGCTTTTACAGTGCACAAATGTGTCTGGGTTCATAATCTTCAGCTCAGCTGAATTTTAATAACTTTTTATTGATTCGTCTCTGAAATTGGATGATTAAATCTAAATTTGCAGTTTTTCTCTGAACCTATAAATGAAGTCCTCAGAGAGCACATCAGAGAACTTGGTTTTTCTTAAAACTAATTGACTTTGTATTTAGATATGAAGTTTTTTGTTGTTGTTGTTGTTGTATGAAACATTAAAAAAAAAATGAGTCAAGTGCATCCAAACTGCTCACTTTACAATCTTTCAGTTATCAGCTCAGATAATTAAGCACTAGGCTAAACCATTCAGGTGGTGCTGAACACTACAGTATCCCACCCAAGTGAGGGACCCCCATACCAATCCGCCAACATCCACACCTCGCCCCTGAAAGACTGTCACTGCCAGCATCTGTGACAGCTGCTCATGAAGCTCCAAGCAGCTGGATTACTATTCAACAGGCAGGAGTGTGAGATTCATTATCTGGGGTCTCATGTCAGAGAGATGTCAAAAGAATTGTATTTTTAGGTGATGTTTTCTCACCAGTATTATCTGTCTGTCTGTCCGTTCTATCTACAGTATCTATATGTCTGTCTGTCTGTCTTTTGTTGTTGCAGATATGCTTTCTAGATATAAAATGTGGTAAATAAAAAAATAAATAAATAAAAAAAAACTTTAAAGAGACAACAGACAATCAATTTAAATTCAGGAGTTGTAGCTAAAATCAGTGTGGTGGAGATTTTGTGGTCCTGCATACCAAAATGTTAAAAATCTGTTTATGTTCAATACTGCCAAAACTATCAACACAAATGGTTTAGAAATATGTCAGACCAGTTGAGGAAAAATGCATCTTACGGAATAATACTCAAAAATGTATTATTATTATATTTTTTGTATATTAAGTATTAATTTAAAACTGTGTATGTGTATATGTATATGTATGTATATATATATATATATATATATATATATATATATATGTGTATATATATATGTATACATACATATATATATATATATATATATACATACATACATACATACATACATATATATATATACATATATATTGTATTTACAATTTAACAAAAATAAAAAAAAATTACTACTTTTAAAAAAAGTATATATATATACACATATATACACACACATATGTATGTATGTATGTATGTATGTATGTGTGTGTGTGTGTGTGTGTGTGTATACACGCACACATTGTATTTAGTTTCTTCCTGTTAAAATTCCAATTAAAATTCCAATCAAATGTCCTGTGGAGCCAATTCAGTTCAAGTTCACACTCATGAACTGAAAGGAAGCCAGTTCTCATAATCTGGATTTTGCCCAATCTTGCCATCGTCTACTGTTGGAACACACAGCCTCACAGAATATTAATGAAGCACAAATCTCACTGAAGATGTCTATTAGAGTCATAAATGAATAGAGCAGACTTCATGTAAGCAAATGACTGTGCATCTGAACATGAGATTAAGCTAATTGCGTACGAGGGGTCATAAAAGGGGCACTTGAGTGACTCGAGCCAGCAAGAGCTCTACAGACTAAACCTAGAGAGGCTGTTAATGGGGAGGTTCATTTCCATCATTTGTAATAGCTGTGAACATTATCACAATGCAGCATGTGCAAGCACAGTCTGCCACAAGCACAAGCCTTCTGCGTCGCTAAAGAAGGGGATACGATCGCCTACAGCTGTCTTATTCTATGTGATATACTGTATGTTTGTGTAATCTTGTGATTGATGCATTCATTTGTTTTGTGCATAGGACCTAATAAAACACTATAACATAGATTAAATATCAAATAATCACATTTAGATACATAGATACATAATTCCTAGGGCTTTCAATCAGTAAAATGATTTAATATTTAATCATCCATATTAATGTCTTAACTTTGACGGCCTTATAATAACTCATATACAGTATATATTTTATGCATATCATATTTATTTTTTCGCTCCCTCGGTTTGTCCTTTAGTGCATATTTAGAATTGCATTGCCTTTGTTAATTTAGTAATTCATCAGTTGGAACCTGGATATGCTACTTATGAGATATAAGTATGCTTTATAGGACAACCGGTCTTTCTAGAAGACTGAAGCCAATCATATCAGAGATTCCAGGAAATGATGAATTCTTCAATCAAATTAGTGACTTAAAGAGCAGAAATCTGTGTTTGCGAGAGTGGCAGAGGTCAACAGAAATTGTGAGCAGAAACAAGAGGAGAGTGATGTACATACATTCTATTATAATTGCATAAACTACGACTACAAAAATTCAGCTTTTGATATGTTCACTACAACCTGATATATGAGATTGGAGTGACTGCAGTCAAAAAGGAAATGCAAGTCGTAAAGATGTTCAATCGCAGTCAAGATATGACTTTACCGAAAAATGTTAATTCCTACTGCACTTCTCATAATTATTGACTAAGTAGGTCATAAAAATAAATTATTTCATCTAAAACTTCATTCATTGTATGTACAAAAACAGTTCTTAAAACCTGTCTTTGTGTTCCACAGAAGAAAGAAAGTCCAATGGGTTTACAGGTTTGGAATGACATGAGGGTGGCTACAGTTGTTGGGTCACCTATGCATCCATACATACAGTAAGTTATATTAATGGAAATATATGTCAGATCATACAGTGGCCAATACAAGTCATAAACACAATCCATTTTTCCCAGTATTGCAAATATTTATCCATCCATACCAATCAGTCTTGGTTGCAGGTTCAGACTGTAGCCATTTTTGTTACAGCTTTTCTTGCTGGTTGCTAATAGTATCTTTAATGATTTTACATTGAAAATTTAACATGAGCTGTTATGTTACTCAAATGAATTGTAGAAAAGAAAAGCAGTCAAATTCACCACTGTCTGTATTACCTTGAACGTTCAGTTTTGGATTTCAGGTCTACATCCTGCTTTGGGAAGTAATGCATTGCTTTATTGTAAAATAACAAAATAAGTCATGATGATCTTGGTTTGCAGCATTATCAGGAAACCCAGCCAAGGTCAACTGGAAAACCTCTTCCAAAAGGTTTACCAGATATCCCTTAAAACACTCGTCCAAGTAGTAGCTTTCAGCATGCATCCACAGTGCAAATCCACAGGCAGAGAATCTCTAGTTCTCAAAGGTTATCGCTCAAAACCTTGAGCCCATTACAACACAACTGTAGGTTGTGGCTGATAGCGAGTTTGTCATTTTAATAATACATTCTAGACTCTCTTCCACAAAAGAACTAGTTGTTCTGCAGTGGTATTAGAGCCTGTAAATATAAAAGGAAAGATAAACGTCTGACACAGGTTTGTTCTGCCATTTTGGTGAAATTATCATATCTTGTGTGATATGCTGTGATTTTGTCATTTTCTTTCTAATCGCATATCTCACTTCTTGTTTTTCCTTGTAGCTCTCTAATGAAATAGTGTGATAAGTACTTCAGGTTCCTGTAACACAATTGGATTAAATCGTAGATTAAAAGTCAACACACTTCTGATTGCTCTAGCAGGTTTAAAATGGATTTTCTACATTTTAAAATCAAATCGTTCTGTGTTCCAGGTGAGAGATTAAAATGAAAGTTTGATAAGGTGAGACGTCAGAGGATGCGTTAATTTTCAAAATTGCTGGAAGTTAATACTCCTCTTTAAGCCTTCTAATCAATATTTTGAGCTTGTGTCATACAAATGAATGGATGTATGAATGGATGGATGACAAACAAGTACCATAAAAGTTGTCATGTTAACTCAAAAAATACTGCAACCAGATATGGGAACCAAATCAGTGAACAAAACATTCTTTTGAATCAGTTCTTTTTAAATGATCAGACTGATTTGTTTACAAATCTTGAGTTCAAAACATTGACACAATTCAAGTCATATAGACAACTTTTGAGCTGTTTTTTCTTTCTTTTTTTTTTGTTGAGGTTTTTGGAGTTTAATAGCAATGATCATTATGAAATATCCTTCAAAATAACAAACATTTTGTTCAACAGAAGAAATAAAGTCATACAGGTTTGGAATGAGGCCAAAATTTTCATTGTTAGGTGAAATATTCCTTTTACATAGTAATTCTTGCGCAGTGTCACTCTGCAAGGAAGTAGAAAACCAGAAATGGTGTTAATTCACTGGGGAATGTTTTGGCATACAAGATAATCAGGATTCAATTGAAAAATAAATGGAAAAAATACAAACTAAATTCAAGCCAATTTTTCTGTTAATAAGGTAGTTAGAATTGACAGGAGCGTGTGTCAAAAACAGACTGTGTGAATTAAAAACAGAAAAACGAAAGATGGGGGACCAGGGATAATAAGGCCAATGGGAAATTAACATCGATGAGTCTGGTTATTTCTCTGTATTATGTCAGAAACAATGAGAAGCACACAGATAAAAACCATCAGAACCAGCAATAAATGCAAAAATAACGTTGGAAGACATTGTAAAAAAAAAAATCAAATCTCTTTAATGACCAACTCTTTAGTCATTCCAGACAGTTGGGATGTTTCCCACTATTAAAAATTACATTTGATGAAAAAACTTTCGTTGAACCCTCTCATAATTTTACCTTCTTTGACATTCATTTCACAGATCACTTCAGGTAATGGCATTCTGGGATGGATTTTTTGGCTGTCCGCTACCCTGACTCATCACATTTCATTCGACCACTTAAATTCTGCTGCGCTTTCCTTCCAGTTCTCCCGGCTCGACCAATCATAGCACAGTTCAGAGGATTTGAAACGGTCCAATAGGTCTAATATTTAGCCCATACACCGTGTGCAGCATGGCTTTTTGCCATTATGAAACAGAACAGAAATTGACAGAGGGAAACAAGCCCAAATTCGGCCTAAGATTCTGCAGTAACGTTTCATTTTAGTGATGGAATCCGATCCCATTAATGTACATCTTTTGTGACCTTAGGCTCTCAGTGTGTGTTCATAAAGTGAAGTAGAAGCTGTTTCAATGACAAGGCTTTTAATGTGAATAGAGAGAGCAGAGTTATGGAGAGTGGTATTGTTGGCTCTGATGTGAAGAGTCTGCTGATGCATTAACGGCAGACGCATGACTCACAGCCCTATCGGCTGATTAACAAGCGCCGACGCTGAGATCTCCACCACCCTCCCAAAAGAGCGAAGGTCGCCTTATTCTGTCGGCGCTAGCGCGGAGTATGACTGAAGAGCTATTACTGAACGTTAGCTTTTCCCTGAACAGAATGACAGCTAAAATAGACATGTGAGAATCCTCTGGAAGCTAAGGTCAAGTGTGATCTCACCATTTTGCTGTATATGCCTATAATATGGAGAGTTTTGAGTGGTCAAATTGATAGTCTTTTCTCATCCACCTCAACAGAGTCAATGGATTAAAGAAAACTCCTCTGGACAGTTTGAGAATATATAATTTAACAGTTTGGGCTGAAATCCTTTATTCTCTCTCATCTTTATAAAGCCCAGCAGACCGGCTTCATGCAGCCGAAGAGTATCCAGCCAGATAAAAGACTCCAATTACATCATTATATGGAGTCTGACTAAATTAATTGAGGTTGCACAGTCACAGAATATATGAGCAGCAGGGAGATGCGACTGTAATTTTACCCAAAGTGCTTGTTTTGGTTTAGTCCACAGGCTTAATTGACTATTTATTTCAGTAATAGCTGTATTAGTAAAACATGTACTGTAATATGATGTAATATGTTTACAGTTTACAAGCTGTTTTTTTCCCAGAAAATATGGCTACCTTTTAATGGCTGTCAAAGGAAAAAAACATTTTGCTCACATAATTTACTCCCTAGTATTAATGTTAATATTTTTTCAAATATTTTAACGTTTTAAAAATCTAATACTGTAAATCAACACTGCTTCATTGTTTTAGCAGCATTAAAATAATGTTTAAAACAGTTTTATTTTTGCTATTCAAGAAATGCTAATTAAAAAATAAATAAAATAAAGGAATATAAGGTTTTATATTAATCTACAATTTAATTAAATGCAGTCCTGATATAATTTTCGTATTACTTTTTCCCCTTTTATTTTTGTCTTTTTGCTTTTATTTTGACTGTTTTATTTTTTATTTTTATTTTTTTTTAAGAATATGTTTCTTCCCCATCTATGGTCATATCCCCACAAAAAAATATAAATAAAAAATATTGTATATTATATTATATTATATTATATTATATTATATTATTCATTTGGATCATATTTGACCCATTTTTGCTATCCCAGAAAAAATGTGATAACTATGTGGTTTTCCATGAAATCAAAATTCATGTCAAACCCAATCTTCCACTTGCTCAGTATCTGTCAGGATTCTGTTCTATGTGCATTACAGTGCAAGCAAGTGGAACAGGCTACAAAAAGGACAGCTAAAAGGATGACAAATAAAAGCTAATGAAAATAGCAGATGCCATTAAGGTTCAATTCAACAGATGGTGGCGAAGGAACCGTTTACCTAGTGCGCTGAAATACGGGTCAGAAATCTGAAATGTATGGATTTGATTGCAGGCAGCAGGAGGGCGCAATGTTTTCTGAGCTTTAATTATTGAGGAGAGAGCTGAAACGCAGCCAGCTGTTCTCATGGAAGGACTCGATGATTGTACCTCCCTCAGAGAACAAACACACAGGGGAAGAGAAAGAGGCGCTGCCAGCTGGGAATTAATTAATGTTCGGTCTATGGCACGACTTTTATTCACCAGAGCAAAAATCAGGGATAATGTGACAATTGGAATAAATCCTCAGTCAGCTACCAAAAATATCCACCACACTTATTCACATGCAGGTGTGAATTCACTAAATTTTCAACGAATTTCAGTGCAAATCTCATTTATAAACTACGTGTAATTCAAAGAGTCACAAAAATGCATCTAACGGTATCTACTGCAAACTCTCTATGCAAATTAGGGCCAGATTTACTAACAGCTTGCACCAGCACAAACCGTCTTCTGGTTTTTTTTTTTTTTTTGCGCCTGTCCTTATTGAATATGCATTTATAGGAGTTTCCCTTTCAGACGCAAAATTTTTCCCAATGCAATTTACTAATGTTTGCGCTCGTCAAATTACTGGTATTTGTGCCATTATTTAATGCCCAAAATAAGCATGTCTTAAAGCAGGCGCTAATTTGCGCTGCTCTTGGTAGATTGCGCTGGTCATTATGGAAAATGATCTGGCTGCGTCTGTGTTCTTTAATGTGTGCATTGTCAGTAAATCACAGAGAATTTTCCCCTTCCATCAGCGCTTTTATGGAATTGTGCTCTAACACTGTTTAAATCTGGCCCAAAGTCTCATTATAAAACTCACAAATGTAATGTGATTAAATGTACTGTATTCAAAAAAGCAAAACTAATTTTGGAATCTTAAAGCTTAAATGTTGAAGTTGACTGTGAGATTATGGAAGCAGTTCAATCAAAGTCTCAATCTTCTATTTCTTGTTTTCCACTCTAGGATCGGCAGGCTTTAAACTGATTCTGACGTGAAACCCAAAGGGATATGAAAAGGCTCATGACTGACAGGTAAAGTGACCAACCACCATTTGAATTTTTTTAATATATGACATTAATTGGCAGGTAAAACTTTAATGGATGAAACCGCTGGGCAACATAAAGGAAACATATTCATTAATGACACATCAGTCAAAAAGGCTGGACAGACAACAAAAATCTATAGATATAAATAAATAGTACAAAATCTTGCAAACCTCAGACTTTGGCAGTACACCTTTATTTTATTAAACCCAGTTTTTCCAAAGAAATTGCAGCGATTTCAGTCAGCACTTGACATTTCTATGTTTGCAATATGCATTAGACAATTCTTGAGTGGTTTTGTGTGCATGCTGTCTAAGGTTGAGACTGTAGGCTTAAGACAGGGACACAAGGCAATCAGTTGATGCCACGTACCCCGTCTATTATATTCCCACAGGAAATTAGCAAATAGGCATCAGACGGAGGAGTTGTTAGCTCATACTGTAAACAAGCCTGCTTCGAGCTAAAGATCCTTATTAAATGGACAAAGACATCTGGCATTGCAAAATGTTGTGTGCACTGTGTGTTAAATGAGTCTTCTTTTATTAAATTGGCTCAGATGTAGTGTGGCATTGCAGAGATGTATCGTAGGCGCTCAGTAGTTATGTGTGTGGTTGATTCCTGAGGGATTGGATTCTTTTGAACAGATTATTTTGAACTATTTGCAAAAGGTTTGTGAATTACTGGATAGTGAGAACAAAAATATTTGTTTCATTTGAGTCATTGTTAGGGGTGTGAATCTATTCAGTTAACAGGATTCAGATTTAAAAGCAGATTTTGCACATGCCGTTTTCAATTTGATTACAAATGATTTCATTCAAATTTTTAAAATGCATTTATAGGATTCTTAAATATTTTTAGGAAAAAAAGAAAACACCTCAGCATGTTTATTGCACCCAAAAGAAATTTGATTGCAATTAATTTATAAATCGTTTATTGGCCAACACAGATGGTTCATAGTTTAAAAGTCATGCGCTACCGTAATAATTAAGATTTGGAAATGTTTTTGAAAGATGCATTTCATGCTCCTTTTTGATCAAAAATACTGTAAAAATAGCAATATTGTGATATATTATTACAGTTGGTGGTTTATTAGTTATTGGCACTCAATGATTATTAAATGGTTCTTACTATCAATGATGGTTTTTGCTGCTTAATATTTTTGTGGGAACTATGAAACATTTTTTTTTTCAGGATTCTTTGATAAATAGAAAATTTAAATATTTATTTAAAATATAAATCTTTTGCAATATTATGCATGTCAAATTAAATGGTTCAGGTCATACTTAGAAGGGAGAGGTTATTATGTGAGTATAGGAGAGCATAAGTCTAACTGGACATCCATGACATGCGGAGTCCCACAACCCTGTTTATGCTCCCACTAAGTCAAATAATGAGAAAGAACCAAATTGCTTATCACAGCTATACAGATGACACCCAGATTTACCTAGCCTTATCTCCAAATGACTACAGCCCAATTGACTCATTGATGATGCATTGATGAAATTAACAGTTGGATGTGCCAAAACTTTCTTCATTTAAACAAGGAGAAAACTGAAGTCATTGCATTTGGAAACAAAGATGAAGTTCTCAAGGTGAATGCATACCTTGACTCTAGTGGTCAAATACCTAAAAATCAAATCAAGAATCTTGGTGTGCTAAAACATTAGCCACATTTAAATCCAGACTCAAAACTCATATGTTTAGCTGTGCATTTAGTGAATGAGCACTGTGCTACGTCCGAACTGATTGCACTGTATTTTATGTATAATCTTTTTCTATTCTTAACTTTTAATTCATTTTAAATTAATGATTTTTATGATTATTTTAATTCCTTTTATGTAAAGCACTTTGAATTACCATTGCGTATGAAATGTGATATATAAATAAACTTGCCTTGCCTTGCATGTCATTACTGTCACTTTTGATCAATTTACTGTTTCTTGAACACCAAATCAGCATAAGAAAATGATTTCTGAAGGCTCATGTGACACTGAAGACTGAAGTAATGATGCTGCAAATTCAGCTTTGTCATCACAGGAATAAATTACATTTTAAAAATAGAAAATAACAAACAAAAACAAAATAAATAAATAAATTTGACCAGCAGTGTATGCCAAGATCAATACATATGAATCAGTAGGATTTTTTTTATGAAAATGAATATGTTTACACTCCTAGAAATGGTTCAGATATCTTCACATTATTTAGAAACACCTTGGATAGAATTCTTACAGCCACACATGAAGACTTTTACATCACCTTTGCTCAGACTGTACCTGCTTGGCGCTTTGATTCGATTGGCTGGGTTCAGCCAGGGTTCAGAGAGAACGTGGCTTTGTTCTGGTCGGCTGTTTCCAGATCTGTGGGGCCTGAAGCCCAGGTGAGAAGCAGTGTGGAACTGCTCATAAATCATTCCATGTGGGTGGAGGAAGTTTTTGATGAAAGCAGGAGGACATGGGGCTCTGGCACAGTGCTTGGTTAGCCAACCATTTCCCCAAATCGCCCTTCATCATGCCGTGGATTTAGACCTCTCTAATGCAGTCTAACCTGAGATCAGACCACATCACCCAGGAGAGTGAGAGGACCGATGGAGATGGACGTGTTAAGCATACTTATTATCACACAAGGCACAGGAAATCACCGTCATGACTGCAGAACATGGAGAAGAGGTGAGCACACATTACTTTCTATAAATAGGGTAGAATTTAAGATGTTTTCAAAATTTATTTAATTATTTATTTATTTTAGAGCCATTTATTTATCAAACACCCATTTGTGTGATTTTTATAAACAATAAAAAAAATCTTTTTCAACAAGTATTCAGTAAAAGGTTTTTTATGGTCTGTATTATTTTATTTCATTTTGTTTTATATTTTTTATTATTATATTTTTTTATTTTATTATTGAATTGAATTGAATTTGATTTATTTTATTATTAATTTTATTTTATTTTATTATAAATAAACACAACCTAATCACCTATTTGTGTGATTTTGTAAACATTTAAAAAAACAACAACAAATAGTCAGTAAAAGGTTTTTTAATGGCCTGTTTTGTTTTGTTTTATTTTATTTTCATTTTCATTTTATTGAATTGAGTTGAATCTAAATTAATTGAACTGATTTTGATTTGATTTATTTTATTTTACTATTTTTTTCTAAACACAAAGTAAAGGAGGTGAAGTTAAATATTTAATGGTCTTTAATTTTTATTTTATTTCATTTTATTATTTTATTTTACAGCCTAAACAGCCATCAGTATATAAAACTATTTATCTCATATATAGTACGTTGTCTTAAAAAATAATGACTTTGAATATATAGTTCAAGTTATATGGAATTATATATACAGTTAAAGATACTCTTAAGTTATGTATACTTTTATTTATTTTAATTTTCATTTATTTTTTATTTTATATTTTTTGAGAGTTTTTGACAGTTCACAGTGGCCACTGTGAACTGTCAAGAGCTTAGAGATTGTTCACAAATGTCTACTTTTTTGTTTCGACAGCATAGGAGCTTGAAACGACGTGTGGGTGAGTAAATAATGACAGAATGACAGGTGGGTGGTTATGCTGAATGCAGATGAATCAGTGTCAAAAATACAACATAAAGCAATGAAATAGATTCTTGAATTGAAAAGCACACAGAGGTAGAAAGCATGATTGTTCAAGATGAATTTCCCAGGAATGGGACAATAAAGTATAAAGTAAGTAAGTAAAGTAAGATTAGGGGCTTCCTTTGACTAAGCACATACCTGCAGTAAAGATGGATTACAGCTGTCTGATGTGCAGTCCCTCTCTTCAAGGCCAGTCTGACAGATTTCACATTGCAGAACCTTCCAGAATGCATTATATCAACATGCCGGTTGAACTGCCTCTAACTCTCTTTTGAGCCAAGGTTTATGCAACAAAATAACTTCTACAGTAGTTCTCTCTCGGTTTTTGAGGTGTCGGCATCTGCCACAGCTTGCTGAAAGTGTTTTTCTGCCACAGGGCTGAAGGTGTGAAGGAACACCGTCCTCCAGGGATACCTTCTGACAGTAAGAAGCTGCGCTTATTTATATTGCACAGTAATATACGTCAGATCTCCCAGAGGGAGTCAGTGCATGCAAACACCGGCTGCTAAAATGACCTTTAACTTTTTATTGCTGTAAATGAAGAATCAGCAAATAGGGAGATTGTTTGCAAGACTTCAGAAATTTTAGATGACTAATGTGGCTCAAGAGAAACTGAAAGAATCAGTCAAATGAACACAAATCTCATAGTATCTCAAAAGGCTATGGATTTTATTTTTTATTTGACATTTTATTTTATTTTTATTAAAAGTTATAAAATTATATGATAACCTCTAGGGCTGGGTTTTGACACAAATTTCATGATTTGATTTGATTTCCAATTTGATTCGATTCAATATTGATTATTTTGGATATATATATCAGGTACAATTCACGTTTGCTTCGCGCTGCCGTTTTTCGTGAACTGAGGCACGCAGGCGATCTGTCACTCTTTATTAATCAGTGCCAAAACGGTATTTATTGTAACAGTATTTATTTTACAGTCCAGACTGAAAACAGGCTGGACTAATTGATTCTTGGGATTTAAGAATCGATATAGTTTTGTAAAAATGAGAATCGATTAAAGTCAAGAAAGGGATATTTTTACCCAGCCCTATAACCTCATATTTTTGTGAAATCTGTTTTTCAGTTTGCTTGAAATTGCCTTTTTGTCCCTTACAGTTTTTGCAATATCCGCCTTTTGTAAAGAGTCTTGAGTTCAAAATAATGAATAAAAAATGTTAGTCAAGATTATTTTGAATCAAAATGATATTCATTTTTTTCGACTATCTAAATACCTTAAAAATAGATTCTTTCAAATAAGAAAATATTTAATTTTACTTGTGTCCATAAATAGTCCATCAACTCTGTTACTAATCAAACATCTTCCTAAAAATGAAGAAAAAAACAAAAAAAAAAAGGTTTATCCCAAAACTGTGACACCAGCATCATGTCATGTCATTTTCTTTGGTGGTACTATAATACATTATAGTAAATGTGACCCTGATTAAATAAGCTTTCCAATGATGTATGGTTTGTTATGATAGGACAATATTTGGCCGAGATAAAACTATTTAAAAATCTGGAATCTGAGGGTGCAAAAAAGTCAAAATACTTAGAAAATCGCCTTTAAAGTTGTTTAAATGAAGTTCTTAGCAATGCATATTACTAATCAAAAATGAATTTCTGATATATTTATGGTAGGAAATTTACAAAATATCTTCATGGAACATGATCTTTACTTAATATCCTAATGATTTTTGGCATAAAAGAAAAATTTATAATTTTGACCCATACAATGTATTTTTGGCTATTGCTACAAATATACCTGTGCAATATAAGACTGGTTTTGTGGTCCATGGTCACATTTGATCTCCAGTGACCTATATTAATTGCCTGTCAGGCAATATGTTGGGTACATTCTTATGGTTTGCAACATTTTTTATGGCTTTAATTCAAATAAATATTTAAATTTGAGGTTTACCTGATAAAGAAAATAACATTTGGTTGGCCACACAAGAACAAATTGTCAGCTATGTTACCTGTCAACCCATACAGTTTGTCCATGGTTAAGAAAATGACAAAATAACAAAAAATTAACAAAATGGTTAACAAACTCTCCACCAGGGAATTTTTTCTGTGTAATATCAAAATTACATTTACGCATTTATCCAAAGCAACTTACATTGCATTCAAGTTACAGTTTGACATTTTATCAGCTCTTGCTTTCCCTGGGAATCGAACCCTTGACTTTGGCATTGCTAACGCCATGCTCTACTATTTGAGCTACAGGAAAGCACTTAATAACTGAGCTTAGCAACTAGCAGATAAGTTGCTCTGATTAAATATATAAACTGAAACCAATAGTTGTTTTATTGAGAAAGTATATTGTTTTCACACTTTTCCTTAGATGTGTAGAACATTTAAATATGCATGATTTCAATCACAGAAACTGAACAAGAAAATAAATTGGGGATAAATGTCTCTCACCTTTCATATGGGAATAAACATATGGTTAAGAGAGAACATCAAACATCAATCTTAATCAATGCACTCATGGAGCGACCAGGTCTGTTTTTCCTCTGGTTCTGAATAGTTGTGATGTTTTCTTTGGGGCATAAATGCAGTTTCTTCAGAAAAGTCTGATGTTTGCAGTTCAAGCAGAAAGTTCCATCTTGCTCAGCAAGAAGTTGCAGGTAAACACGTCTCAAAGCAGAGCGAGTGGAAACTCCTGGGGCCTGAGAGGCAATACTGCTGAAGAGAAAACATTCACATCAGACTTTTCTCCTCATGTGTATGTGGTCACCACTTCTGGGCATCATCTAGTGGCAACTTGAGTTGTAATTGCGTTTCCAGGGTGAAACTAGCTGAGGAAAGCCTTCTTTATAGGGCAGGGGTTGACAGACTTAGGCTGTAATACTGAGAGAGATTCATATTATATGTGACCCTAGACCACTAAACCAGTCATAAGGGTCAATTTTTTGAAATTGAGATTTCTACATCATCTGAAAGCTGAATAAATAAACACTGATGTATGGTTTGTTAGGATAGGACAGTATTTGCCCGAGATGCAAGTATTTGAAAATCGGGAATCTGAGGGTGCAAAAAAAAAAAAAATCAAAATACTGAGAAAATCGCCTATAATTTTTCCAGATGAAGTCCTTTGAAATGCATATTACTAAACTAAAATGAAGTTTTGATATATTTACGGTAGGAAATTTACAAAATATCTTCATGGAACATGATCATTACTTAATATCCTAATGATTTTTGGCATAAAAGAAAGATCATTTTGACACACACAATGTTTTTTTTTGGCTATTTCTACAAATATACCCGTGCTACTTAAGTCTGGTTTTGTGGCCCAGAGTCATATATATATAAACGTACAAAATTACACTTAATTTTGTGGCAGAACATGGAAATAACTGGTCATTTTCATCGTGTTGTTTACTATATTTATTTGCCTGGTCATTGTCATTGTGTGTTTTGGTTCTTTTGCTGTTGTAGGCTGTAAGGACCTTTGAAATAACTGAAATCCTTTGGCGAAGTGATATGGACATGTAATGCGGTCGAGACCTGCCTGGAACTACCTGGAAATAACTGCACACTTTAGAACGTTCGCCAGTCAATATATAGCCTACTTAAAATGTCATTTATTTCTGTGATGCAAAGCTGAAATTTCAGCATCATTACTCCAGGCTTCAGAGTCACATGATCCTTCAGAAATCATTCTAATATGCTGATTTGCTACTCAAGAAGCATTTCTTATTATTATCAATGTTGAAAACAGTTGCTGCTTATTATTGTTGTGAAAACATGACTCTTTTTTCAGGATTCTTTGATGAATAGAAAGCATTTACATGAAACAGACAGATGAGTAGACCGCATTTACACAAAATAGAAATCTTTGTCTTTACTGCCACTTTTGATCATTTTAATGCATCCTTGCTGAATAAAAGTATTCTTTTTTTATATATTTTAGAAATATTTAAGGTGAAGCCAAAACGATTGCGGTTGAAGTGGAAGCTGCAGTCTTGTCTGCTTGTCTTCACATTTTGCTATAAGAACTTTTTAAAAAAAGAAAGTCATGCTGAAAAGTCATCATGGTTTTTTTTTACCCTTCAAATGAAGCAAAAAATAGATTTTTCATTTCACCAGCCAGAAGGCGGCTAAAAGAAGACTGCTGTGAATACGAGCAATGCCGTGAAAAGATTATAAGAGATGCATGCGGAAAGAGGCAAGAATTCTCATCAAACTATGTTTAGCTGTTTGCAAATCTGCACATATTTATGTGTGAGATTACATAGGCTTCTCTTATCATCATCATCAACAACAAAATACTGGGGTTTTTTTTCTTTTAAATTGAATGTCTTATTGCTTTCATTAAAGTGCAAAAACCAAATAACTTTTCTTTCCAGGGCCAAAATTTAAAGTATGGTTATATTTCCATAGAGATGAATGGGTGACTCTAAACGATGTAACTGATGATACCATTTATTCAAGCTTATACTTTACAGGTCACATTTGAAAAGACTTCTACAAAGGATTCACCTGCTCGCAGTAAAGCTCCTCTGAAAGTGTCCACTCATCTCGTTCCACTCAGTGCATTCAGAGAATTGATATGTCCGTCAGGATGGTGAACTTCAATCGATTTCCGCTTCACTGGTTGGAGGAAGTAACAGCAACAAATGTATGGCATAGAAGCACTTTATGTGTTGTGCACCACAGAGACACAGTGTGTATGCACTTCCTTATAGTTGCCTGTACACATTAAACTGGATATGAGATGCATTTTAACACAGGTTGTTTTAGAAATGATCTCAGAAGAAGCCTTTCCCCTTCACTTTCCTTTCTTATACTGTGTTTAACTATCTGTTTTCATGGCTTTCTCTTTGTTTCTCTGTTTCTTATTTTCCTTTCACCTCTCATTCCACTCAACATCTCCTCTCCTCTCATCTGTGGGGAAATATGTTGTTCACTACACTCCAAAACTGAACAATAACAGTATTTCCTTTCTCACCGGGAGAATTGCGTTTGAAGTCACACTCCGGTTTGGAACAGCTCAATTCACATCAAAAGGACAGGTTTTTATTTCCTTCACTAATGTAATGTGGGAGGAGGGTACATGATTGTGATTGCTTATACACAATGCAGATTGGCTGGCAGATGCACAATGCAGATTGGATGTTTCTGTCTTTTGGTTGGCCACTGATTTGTCCTTTGGATCGTTCCATTAATTTGATGCCTTTGGGCTTTGAGAATTTGGAAAAATGAAATATACTTAAAGTGTGTTTCATCTTAGAGGAATGTGTTAAAGTCAGCAAAAGTCATACAGGTCAGTGGATTAAACTATATTAATGAAAAGGAACAGACTGACACAAAACCTCTGCCTTCTTATAGACATATACATAATATCCTAATGACTTACTATTTTACTTGATCAAGAGATTTTTCTTTTAATAAATTAAGTTTTAAGTGCACAGATGTAGAATTGGTTGGAAACATGATTAGTTCTCCATTATTAATTATTTACAACATCAAAAAAAAAAGTTTTTCATAATTCTTCACATTGTTAAAATATCATACATTTATTATTCAATTAGAAATAGTTTAAAAAATAATAATAATAAATTAAACAGTTTTCTCCGTCACTTAATAATTGCCTAAATGTTTTTGCAGTTGTTAACATCATTAAAATATGACAGAAAATTACATTTATTAGATATGAGTAAAAATTTAATTTCTCTAATTCACTAATTAATTTACAAAAAAAAAATTTGTTGATGTTCACGTTATTAAAATATGATAATTAAATGTAAATAAAAATATTAAATATTTTTCTCATTCACTAATTAATTTACAACAAAAATGTTTTTCATAGTTCGCATTATTAAAATACTACAAAAAATATGAAATTAAATGGTGCTTAATAGGGTGGACAAAACACCAAATTGATTTACATTGGAAGCATTCAATTCCCAGGGAATGTTGATAAAGCTGATAAAATGTGTGAATGCAAATCATACATTATCCAAATGTTGAATGTCTACCAAATGCCTTAACATAATATTGATCATTTTTCATAACTTTCTTATTCGTATCATATTAATGTTATTGTCTTTTAAAACATTTTCGGAAACGGAAGCAAAATTTCTGAAGCATGGAATGAAGAATGACTTTAGTAACATCTGATTTTTAGACAGAAATGTGTAGAAAAAAATGTAATGGAAGTTTATTTAATTGACATCTGGTTCTGTTTCGAGATGCTATTTCTAATGCCATATCATGTACTAAAGACTGAAGGACACTGAGATGTATGAATGAGCGGCCTCTGTGTTTTCAGCTTGCCTGAAATCAAGGTAGAAGAGACGTCGAGACATTGAACTGTATTCTGCTGCAGTACAGTATAATTCACCGCTAACACGCAGAGCTGTATGAGTCAAATTGAGCTCTTTCACCTTCAGCATGTGTATTTCCCATTTATCGAGAGTAATTAAACTTTGGAAACTATTGCAGTGCTGAGGAAATCGATTTTGCAAGTGGCTAAATTTGACCTAATATACGAGGTAGCGCAAACTGGGTTGAATGAAATTATTTCTGGCTCTGATGAGAGATTGATTTTGTAGTACATTTGCAGTAGTTTGATCCCTCCTGTTGTAGAAATGATGATGGAGCGCAAATACACACAATGTGGAACCGTGGATCTCATCTCCCATCGACTCTGCCTGCTGATGAATATCGCTCTGATAAAAATGTTTATGAGAGTCTTATAAAAACATAATGCATGGATGATTGCTCTCACTGAGTCTTTGATTCATGCCACTTACGAGCTTTAAATCAAGGAGAAAAAATATTCTCATGACTAATACTTTTATATTATGCTTACTTAACTGCATAAATCATTTTTCTTAATTAGTGTCTTTGTCTTTGTCTTGTCGTTAAAATAAGATACATCTACAGTACTTGAGAAGCAATTTTATCTTGGTATAAGCATAAATCTTACTAAATGTCAGTAGATTTATGCTTAAAACATAAAAAATACTATTTTATAAACTTTTAAATATATTAAAATATATTTAAATAAATCGATTAGATTAGATTATGTATTAAAGTATATTAAACCTAATATCCTAATTTTACTTTGCTTCTAGCATAAATCTGTTTAGTTGCAAGGCTTTACTTACTGGAAAACAAGACTAAAATTCTGATTGATAAAAAATATTTTGCAGTTAAATTGTAGTGCAGAAGATCATACATGGACAAAACAGCAGCAATCTTGAAGGTATGTGTTATTTGCAGGCCTCTCTATGATATAGCACAGTCCCCTTCTATTAAACTGTCCAGATCAAATCTCTTTGCTGTGGCATGCATGTCTGAAACAGAAATGTTTGTGAAAAGCTCTTCTCAGTGACAGTTTGTGTGTATGTGTTTGTGGGTGGATGCGCACATGCATTTGACAGCGTATGTGTGGGCTCCATCTGTCTGGTAACTGAACTCCACATCTGGCATTGTCAAAACTCAGAAAAGCATAACAAGACAAAAGGGGGAAAAAATGCAATAGCTGCCTCCTTTCAGATTCACTAGGTAAATACAGTTCCACCTAGCAGACATCAGGTCATGTTTTATTCAATGCCATGGGCCTATTAACCTTATAAAACAGAAATGCACATTTAAACATTTCACGAAATGTTTCCGTGTGGTTTTTCATTGCCTGTGTTTGCGTAAGCAATGCTGTTTTTAGATGGATAACTATTGATAGTAGTATTAAATCAGTTATTTAGGTGAAGGACCACTATTCAAGGCTAAAGATAACATTTTGGTAGCTTCCAGTTACTGACTGCCAATTGGTTCCAACAGAGTTTGGCATTAGCATGTTACTAAGCTAAAAGTGAGACACTTGAATATGCATAAAATACACAGCACACACAAATATTGGGCAGAACCATCCGTTTTTAATCGAATGTAGCTTTTTTGGATACTTTTTGGTATTAAATGAACTACATTTATAATTGCCATTTTCATTCAGATATCTGCTTGTCATTTTTTATTGCCTGCGTTTGTGTAAAGCAATGCTGTTTTTGGATGGATAACTATTAATAGTTGTATTAAAGGGATAGTTCACCCAAAAAATTAAAATTCTGTCATTAATTACTCACCCTCATGCCGTTCCAAATCTGAAAGACCTCTGCTCATCTTTGGAACACAAATTAAGACATTTTTGATGAAATCCGAGAGCTTTCTGACCCTTCATAGACAGCAACGCAACTACCATGTTCAAGGCCCAGAAAGGTAGTAAGGACATCGTTAAAGTGCCCCTATTATGGGTAATGAAAAGTTCATATTTTGGTTTTGGGAGTCCCTAACAACAGGATGACATGCATGCAAGGTCAAAAAACACTTTCATTGTCTTATAATATGCATTTATTTTTACCTTATTTGCTCAAGGACTCCCAAACCATTCGTTTAAGGACTCATTTTTCCAAACCCCTCCTTTGTGTGACGCTAATCTGACGTAATTGGTCGGATTGGTCTCATTTTCATTTCATCATGCCTGTAATGCCTGATAAAGCAGCCTTTGTGAGGGCAGTGCTGCTTTGTGTACAGCCGTTACCGGGGAAACAGCTATTTTTACCGCTCCAAAAGCGGCACCTAGTGGCAAAGAATGAAAATGCATTTTCATTCATACCAACGCGAAAAGATCAACAGGTGGGCGGGCAATATGCTAATATTTCATGTTGACGTCAACATGAAATGGCTTGGGATTCCTTTTAAAAACGACTAGTTTCAATGATTCAGAGTCCACTCTTTCTTTTGAGAGACAATAACTTTATACACGGTGCACTTTCAGATTTAAAACTTTGCAGGATGTTTTCATTCACTTAGAGCTGTGTTACACACTGCATGAAAGGTAATTTTCAAAAATCCATAATAGGGGAACTTTAAAATATTCCATGTGACATCAGTGGTTCAGCCCTAATTTTATGAAGCTACGAGAATACTTTTTGTGCACAAAGAAAACAAAAATAGCGATGGATACTTTTTGGTAGTGAATGAACCACATTTATGATTGACATTTGACATTGAAATGCATATTGAAAATGGTGTTGTGTAAACACCCCCTAGGTTGGCAGTTCACTCATGTGGGGTGATTGACAACAGGTGCACATGTGACCTGACTAGCCACTCCCTCCTGCCTAATTCTGAGTGTGTGAGAGGAATAATTGCGATTAGGAGTGAATGTTCTTCTGGCACTTCCCACCCTGAATCATAAAGTTAATCAAATTTGAGCTGTAAATGGGCCGGAACAAACCTGCAGATAAAAATAAATGTGTAGAGCAGTGGGGGACTCCGCTCGGCTTTAACTATGCAAACGAAACAAGAGAGGCCTGCTTAATCTTTCATGAAGTACAGTCTCAGATCCCACCTTTGACCTCAGCTTTTCCCACTTTCAAGGGCACGAATGAAGTGATGGGAAACAAGAGACATCCAGCCAGACAGCAAGGCCTTTGTTCAGGGGACACAGAGCGGGGAGTTTCGTGTCAAAGTGCATAAAGTGGAAGAGCAGCAATAAAGACTCTGTCCAAAACTGGAAAAATGGTTCCTCCGCAGGCTATGAAGGTAGGAAAGCATTAAAGCATGTCTGAATCCAGTGTTTATGAAACACAGGGCCAGAATCTCTATGTATATTCAGATTAGTGGTCAATAAGTAGGTGTTTTTTAATGGTTGATTCTTAAATAATTATACTTTTTAAAATTTGCCAAAAATTTGATCCTGGATTGTTTCCTTACTCATAGCTTCTTATGGACTTGTGGTCATAGACAGCATACATGTGCCATTTTAATAAGCACATGTACACATTTATCTCAAACAACTCAATCAAGATTATTTAAACTGAATTTGCATATACGTTTGATAAGTCAAGTTATTTATAGAGAAATTTGCTTGGCTGGAAGGTTTGGCATATGTTGTACAATCTCAAATGTATTAAGGAGATGTATCCTTTGATAACCCACAATCCTGTGTGTGGAGTTTGACAGTTGGGTGTTGAAATGGTACATTTCAACGTACTGTATGACTTAGTTTCTACTGAGAAATAATTATTGTAGACATTACGTCAATATTTCTTGGTTACGTTATGAATTCTTGGAAGTCTGTCTAAAAGCAGTCTATGAACCACATGCCTTCATAGAAAAACTGTCTGAAGTAATTGACTGACCGGCAGAGAGGCAGTTGCCTTCATTCAGCTGGGAACGATTCAGCTGTCAAAACTGGATGTCTTTGAAAAAGAAGAAAAAAAACCCTGAAAAAAGCAGCTATTTGTGTAGCATTTTTTTTTTTTTTTTTTCCAAAAATGTGTGTAGCAAAGTTTTTCAACAGTACTTGAACCATCCTAATACTAGTAAATCATGGTAAAAATGTATGATAGTCATTTTTGAAAAATAAAATTAAACAAGACACATTATAATGTATGGAGGAAAAAATTTAAAGCTGTATTAAACTTTTATTGTTATTAAACTTGAAAACCCCTTTTCGTCATATATATAAACAACCTCTCATATATTTCAAAAATATACAAAATATATGGTTTGTTTGTGGTGTAAAAACTTTATGGATTTGGATATGGGCACTTTTGAAACCACCTGTTTTTCCTCAGGGTTAGCACATAAATCAAATGGGTCTTAACAAAGATACTAATGTCTTTGTATTTATTTTATGTATTCATCTATTTATTTATTTTTGTTTCAAGGCTTTGGCGATTGTATATAGTATTTAAATATGATGTTTGTTTTATGTTCTTGAGTACACGCATATACTACTTGACATGTAACGAAGCAAAGTGTACATTTTGTGTTAAAACTGCATAAAAAGTTGGCTGATCATTTATAAGGCTTGACGCTGTTCTCTGATGCATATTCAGGGTCTTCATATAGTTGATGAAGTGAGGCATCTTAATAGAGTTGAACAAATAGCATAATTATTTGAGTTTAATTTGGTTAGAGAAAAGACAACGAGCAGGAGATAGCAGCAGTCAAGTTTCAGTCTACACAATATAAATTTCCTTTTTAATTAAGCCCTTCCAGTGTCTCACACACACACACACACACACACACCTAAAACATGAAACATGTAAGCGGATATTAAATCACATTTGGGTGCTTTTCATCTTCAAGTTTTTAATCAAATATTAATGGGAATATTTCAGATGAGGTATTGTGTACAAAGCAGAATTGCTTCAGTTAACTATTTTATTGTAATTCAAAGTCGGAACTATCAAAGAGAAGTATCAATTAATGCAATTAATAATAAAACGTGGGCAGCATGCATAATTCATTCCTCCAGCTAAAAAGAAACCTCAGTCTACTAACTTGACTTAATTTAGGATATATTCAACATACTCTAATTAGAAATGCCTATTGATGTTGTACTGTATGTGTGTGTGTGTGTGGCAAGCAGAGATATGGATGAGGGGAAAAACATAGCTTAGAACAAAATACTATTGTTTTTTTTTTCAGTACAGGATGTCTCTCAAAGAAAGCGTATACTGTACCATTGCCAAGCACTGAGGATAACGAAGCATCATATAATGAACAAAGGCAGCTGATTGGAAAATTAGAAAACAAATGCAGGAAACGCCAAAAGATTACAGTGAGCATGAATCATTGCATTATTGTTTTTATATGTTGAAAAGTCAACATGAAATCAAAAGCAACATTGTTTGCTTTCTTAGCTCAGGATACTGCAATATATAGGAACATACATGTTTTTCCAAAAGCATGTATATATGATATTATATTCATATTTCTTTAATTAGTTTTGAATGCATTTCTTGCTTTGACAAACTTAAGAATATTTAAATCAACCTGTTTGTTTGATTGTTTTTATTTAAATTAATAAATAAATAATCCAATAACTAATCAATATTATTTAAATTGATATTTTTATTGATTTTATAAAATATAATCCAATCTTATTTATTTTTTATTTTCTTTTACAAACTTAGAATGAATGAATGAATTTATTTATTTATTATACTGCCAGGAGTCATTCTTTTTAAGGGTACACTCAAATCCCCACCTTTGCACATTGTTTAGCTTGAGTGTGGTTGCAGAGGAAAAGCAAAGATATTTATTGCCTTGTTAGTTGTTTTTCTTTTTTTCCTGCAGTCTCGATAGAGTTGAAGACCCCCAAGAGACATAAAACACACTGGAACTAACAACTGCCATGGAGCCATATTGATTAACAGCTTTGACAGCTTACCAATCTGACCCTGTGTTAGAAATGAGGAGCTCAGGACTGGTGCAGGTGTATGAATCACAGTTTCACGGTCAGAGACGACTCCGGACAGATAAACTCACTCAACGGATTACTGGACCGGACCTGCCTGGAGACAGACCGCAGGCGAATTACAACCATCCAGTGCAAACTGCTTCATCTGCAGAGAAGGTGACACAGAAATTGCCTAGGTATCAGCCAAAATATTAAATCTATTAGATAACCTTCCACAATTTGCTGAAATGCTGAGCCTCAAAAATATCCTTTCATTGGCATTGTCTGTGAGAGAGTGATTACGGTCACACCCCATAGGAAAAATATAATAAAAACCCTGAAACTTTCTGGAAACTTGAATCTTTCATGAAAAACAAGGTCAGAGATTAACAATGAAGTGGTGGTAATGGAGGAGTGTTAATACTTCTGGCATATATTTGAGAAAAATGTGTTTTTTTGTGCAATTATTTCACTTTAGCCCTCATTTTATGTTCTGGTCATTCTGACCCTAAGAGGATTTGCGTTTCTTTTTTTTATTTGAACATTGCTGAAATGTTAAAAAAAAGAAACAATTTCTGAGGGCTATGAATAATCAATTCCAAAAAGAAATACAAATAGATTTACAAGCAATTTAGCACAGCACAAGGGGTAATAAATAATTTACTTTCAAAATAAAGTATACTTTTCGTTTTAAATTGTAAGAATATCTGCAATCATTAAGAAACATCAGATTTAAGTTAGAGTTGGAGAAGGAATTTTTAAGCCAAAATGACATTGATTACTTATTTGTTTGTTTATTTGTTTATTTATTTAATATTTATTATTTAATTTTTATTTTTATTTTTATTTATTTTTTTTTTTTTTTAAGGTCCAATTCTTGCTTTTAACAAACCATTAACTACAACTTTTGCCTCAATAAACTCCTAACTGGCTTATTTATAGTTAGTAACATAGATCTCATGACCAGTGCGTATGTATTTTATGAGGTAGCTAATTCTTACAAATTCGTACAACCTCACTTGTTTGATTTTGTACGTTATGTCTAGATCCCAGTGACGGGTAGATTTAGGGGTAGGTCATTCGTATGAGTTCATACGAATTGAGGAACTCAAAATTCGTACGATTTAGCAAAAATCTTACAAATTTGTGCGAGTGAGGTTTTATGAATTAGCCACCTTGTAAAATATGTACAAATTGCCATGAGATCGGGTTGGTAGTTGTTGTTGGAAGTTTAGGTATTGGGTAGGATTAGGGATGTAGAATATGGTCATGCAGAATATGTGCTTTATAATTATTAATAAACAGCCAATATGTCAGTAATTGGCATGCTAATAAGCAACTAGTTAATAGTGAGAATTGTTCCTTAGTGTTACCTTATTTTTTTGTTGTTCCAACCAGAATTCATGTGCAGGTAAATATTATGATGACTTAAATTTGTGTTGTATCAGATAGACCGTAGTCACAAAACTGTATCTTGACAGTGCGGAACGCAACATGAGCCAAAAGAAGGAAAAATGCTTTTCAAAAAGCATCGAAAGTATCAAAGCAAGTGTTAATGTCATCCATGGTACAGTAGACAAAATAAAGGCAGCTTTTCTTTTCCTTCATCATTCACAATGACTGGAGGACGGCAATTATGCACTAGACAGGGAATGATTTGAGCAGTGGGGTGGACATATTTAAACTCGACTGCTGGCTAAATGATCTATTTGAAGTTTGCAGTTCAGTCTACATGTCCTAAAAGGAGTTTGAGCTCACCATCTTGAGAATCACCTGCTGGCCTGTAGTTCCTCTGTAGATCTGCTTCAATCCAGAGAAGGGCTCTTCACATCCTTGTCCTCAAAACCCTTTGAAGTTTATGGCTCAGCACGGACTTGGAATATGTGCTCGTTCTTTCTCCAGCACCTCTGAAACTAGAGCACCTGGTGGGAGAAAGACACATTTGCACTCTCAAACCCCCAACTCTAATCACAAAACTCCCTCACCAGGATCCAGCAAATGAGATAAAGACAAGAATTGAGAGGAAAATTGAGCCGTATAGTGAGTCTAGGCTCCAGACAATTACTGGTGAAGGTATATTGGGTCTGCCGTCTGGACTTTGGATGAAATGGTGGTGAGTCTAGGAGCACGGACTGTATTGATTTTGGTTCAGCACTGGGTAATGTTTGCAATACAAAACAGGTAGCTCTTCTTTGTTATTCCCAAAGACGACGAAGGTTACCTTGGGTACTTGTCACCTAGTTGATGCACTTTATCCCAGACAACTTATTATAATAATAAGCATGGACTGTCTCTATGGAGCAATCTATGATTATGTGTTGTGCTGAAGGGTGAGATGATGAAAGGCCAGGAGGTTCTCCAGGTTGCCACTGCTGGGATTCAGACCTGCTATATCTTACATTTTTAATTAAATTGTATGACATTGTGTGACCTTTTTAAACCTGAATATATTTTTTTTCAACAAGCAAAAATCATGGTACACAGATTATGATATTAGACATGCAATCCAGTGGATGGATATTGTGTTGCATCTGGTTTGAATTCCTGGTGTTTTTACAAAGAATACTGCATTTTATATTTTATATTTATTTATTTTTTATTTTATTTAATGTTATTTAATTTAACTTTTTTTATTATTATTTTAATCTAGCGTTTGTACTCTACTTTAACAAAGTAGTCAAGGTTTGGCTGGTTAACATGTTTTTGGCTGGTTAACATGTTTTTCATATAACTGTACATTTACACCATCTGTTAAAAAAACCAAAACAAAAAAAAAAGTTTTTCCATTGATATACTTTGTGAAAATGAATATATTTTATTTATATATAATATTATTATATATAAATTATATATAGTAATTTACTACATATTCATTATTTCGTTAACATTCATAACATTTTGCCTACTTGGTCTCATGACGAAAACGTACCTCTGGGAACTTTTTCACAAGATGCAAAATACGTACCAATAAGTACATACGAATCCCGTCAAAAACATGACTCATGATGAAAGAGCTGAAAGCTTAGAGATCGAAAAACAAGCTAAAACAGCACGCTTGCGATTGCGTTTTTACTTCACTTTTGTTACTATCAGGTAGGTTTAGATGTAGTGCAGATGTAACCAACATTAAAAACATACCTTACGTACGTTCATCTGTTCCCGGGGAAAACAAAACCGAACAGGCTTTTAGCGCCACTCATTGGACATTTCACATCGAATATGTCGCGAAACGTACATGGTGGTACGTATTCCGCATCTTGCGGAAAAAGTTCTCAGAGGTATGTTTTCATCATGAGACCAGGTTGCATTTTGCCTTTAGCAACATCTTCTTTTGTGTTCCACAAGAGAAAGTAAGCCGTACAGGAACAACATGAGGGTGAGTAAATCATTACCAATTTTTCATTTTTGGTGAATTTTCCGTTTAAAATATGAAGCGCAGTATTGTCGAGATGTCACTTTCCTCCAGAGTAATTAGTCACATGATATTTACAGCTCAGATGATTGGCTCACCAGGTAACCCTGGCTGTTTCCTGAACCTGCCGAGGAACCGCCATGGAAATCAGTGGGAATGCTAGCAGACAGCTTTCCAGGTATTATAGACCTCCTTAACTAACACTAAAACCTGTACTGTTTTTTTTTTAAGGCTGCTGTTCTGTCAAGTTTCATTTAGAGCCACAACTCTGAAGAGAGCATCAGAGAAATCAAAGCATTATAGTCAACACTATGTGCTCCCCTGCGCTAGGTTCTACAGTCTTCTTTCTACAGCCGTAGCATCTTAAGCAGCTTAAGGTTCTATAAGCTCCCTCGTCAACATACGCAATCTGTTCCCAGCATGCTCTCCTTTCCATTCCAACTACAGTTAACTGTACGCTTAATGTTCAAGCTTAACTGTAAGCTCAGTGTTACTGCTAGAACTGATGTTGCTGTCTTGCTCCAGTGCAGTGTATGCTGCATTATGCATGCTGGGCCAGATGCTGCCGTATCTGCTCTAAATATTTCTGCAAATACAAATGGCAGTACTATAATCATAAGGTGACCATACATCCTCTTTTTCTAAATTGCCTAAAATGTCTGAATTTGGGCTTTGTTTTCATATTGTTTCCATGCTTCCTGAAGGTAATGACTGAAAAGTAGTTTGGCTAATAGTGTGCAGCCATTCTACCAATGTGAGAAGGTGGTATCTTTTTGAAGTGCAGGAAATTTTGAAGCGTATAATTTTATTAAAAAGTGGCCTATAAAAATTCTTCTGTTAACATTTTTTATTATTTGAATATTTTTTAGTCATACGTATTGCTTACATGTTGTGACTTTACTTTTTAATCAGTGAGTATGGTAACTTTGACCCAATTTGACCCAAAGTGCATCAATGTATCCCAGATTTTCTTTTTTTTAAATGAACTCAACCTGGCATATTCCTTAAGTATGTTAAGTCTCCCCCTGCTGGCAGTATGCAGAAATGCATGTGGTGTCAGGCACAGGGAAGCATGAACAGAGGGGTGATGCACTATATGACTACCATCTTTCATGCTGCTCTTGTCGTTTGGTACTCAGCAGTGGCTTGTTCTATCACCTGCATCTACATGCAAATGACTAGCAGAGACCCAGAGAAGGAGAACTCATAAATGAATAATTTGTCTGACACTGCCGCCCCTGTCGCTGGCTTAAACTGCAGAAGAGGGGCCAAAAATGGCATGTTACCTACTGAGGTGGATGCAAAACTGGGGATTGGAGGTAAAAGGGGAAAGCTATGAAGATCATTTTCTTTCCCGCCCTGAAATGCTTCTTGTATGCGCAGGCTCTCTGGTTTATATTTCCCTCTGGTTCAAGGCAGTGGCAAACAGCTCAAGTTCCATATTAAATTATGCAACACTGTTGTAAACTCACTGCGTTAGTCTCTTCAACACTGTGCATAAACAAGCTAACACTGCGAAATAGCTGATCGTTGAAGCTCAAAGGCAGAATGGCAGAAAATGATGCTTTTGCTGTTGCTTGTTTACAAGGAGGGTAATTAGCAAGGTTAGCGAACAAAAAACACCTGTTTGATTCGGGTCTCGAGAAAGCCCTTTGTGCAGAAAACAAAGGGACTGTGTGAGTGTCCGTGAAAAAACAACAGAGTGCATGATAATGAGATTCAGGAGAACAGAGCACTTGAGGCGAAAACAAGGGGGATCGGAAAACCTCTGAACAGAATCCTGATGTTGTTCGTGGCCTCATGAAAATGGATTGTAGAAGAATATCTCGTGTAAAGAAACAATTGCTTTTTCGACTGAATGAAGGATTTATTCAGGTTATGGTACATGCAGCCAGCACGGCAAATGTCATTAATGAGAATCAGTAACAGTTTGAAATCAAATCTCGTGCTTTCATATACTAGGCCTATGGATTTTCAAGGAGATGGATTATCCCTCTGCTCATTTTCCTGGATGGAAGTGCAGAAACCATGTTAGAATGACATGAATATGAAGTTGGGAACCCATTTCATTAGCTTCGGCGGTCCAATTATGCATGATGCGTCTGTGCGCACTTCCTGCATATGATTTGCATGAATGTAAATTTGTCCCATAAGGACTGCAGAATTTAGTGTGTTTAGCTCCAATTAAGATTTGATGGCTTCAGCAGCTTTATGTTAATGAATCTGCAGAATTCAGTAGAATTACAGCTTGGAAAGAATGTGAAATAAGGGAGACCAGGGCTAGTTGTCACAAGGGCTGTAACTTAGTAACTATAAGGTTTTAAATTAAAGGAATAGTTCTCCCAGTTCTGAACTCAAAAAATAAAAAGTACTCATCCTCAGGCCATCCAAGATGTACTGTAGTTGAGTTAGTTTCTTCATCAGAACAAATTTAGAGAAAGTTAGCAAGCTTTTGTAAGTGGCACTCAATCTGTGCATATTTCTCGTCTGATTCAGATGAAACACTTTTCACTGGAGAAAGCAATATTATGGATCGAGGACTTAAAGTATATTGTAGCTGAAAACTATTATAAACATGCAGCTATAGTGGTGGATTATTGTGATGTTTTTATCAGCTGTTTGAGATCCATTGGTGAGCAAGTGATGTAATAAATACATTTCTCCAAATCTGTTCTGATAAAGAAACAAACTCATCTACATCTTGGATGGCCTGAGAGTGAATAAAATTTTTGGGTGAACTATTCCTTTAAAAGTCCAAAGTTCAAACACTTTAAAAGTTGACAACTTGCCACATATAATGTGAAGACATATTTCATTATTAGTGTGTATTATTCACTTCAGTAAATTGTATGACAATTAGCCCCAGTCTCACTTATGTGGATGAGCTGGAGAGGCATTGATTAGTCTGTGTATCCTGTGCATAATCTGGCATGCCACAGCATTTTAGGTGTTTATGTATTCTGGATGGCAGCAGCTCATAATGCTTTATTTTATTGCTCATTGTTCACTGCTATTAATGTTGCATGAAAATAGAGCTTGAAAAATGGGAATTTAATTAGAGCATAAATATTTTTAATCAGCTATTTTTCAGAGTGGATGCGACCATGTGGACTTTCAGAGAACCCCAGGCGCTGTGCTATAATTAACACACACAGCTCTGCAACCACAAAAAAACATAAGAGCCTTTTTTTCTGTCTGCGCTGAGTTTTTTGGTTATATTCAGTTTTTTTTTTAGTTAGTTTGGTTTATATTTGTTTTTGTAAAAATGCTTTGTGTACTTGCTACAAAGCTAGTTGTTCTAAATATAATCTGATAATCTAGTAAAACTTTTATTTTCTGTAATATATAGTGATATACTGTAAAGTAGAAGGCATTTTTAAACATTTAAACAACAATGGTGACCATAATAATAATAATAATAATAATAATATATTTTTTATTATTTATATAGTGCCTTTCAAGACCCAAGGTATTGGTTATTATCTAATTAATTATATAAATTAAATATAATTTTTTTAATTTTAATTGAATTTAATTCTACTTCCTTAAATTCAAATTTCAATTCTAGTGCCTGTTTGTTACCTGATTTCCCGGTTTGATTTTGAATGGCACACAAATTGCTCCCTAAATACAATCTCATAGAAAGTGTTGCCAATAGTTTTAGTCCAAACTAGAATCATAAAAGGCTGAGGTGTAAAAGCTTAATTTACACCATTTCTTCAAGAATCAATTACCTGAGACCCGAGAGAATGAGCTCATTGGTTAAATGATTCAAGGCCGCTAAATTTCACATCACAGACCTACTGGAAACGCATAAGGGATCACCACAGGCCTATAATGAAGAGAGATTGACTGACTGATTGACAGGATAAAGGACTTCTGCAGCCTCTCTTTTGGTTAAACTGTGTCAGACACTGCTGTGAGATTCTCTTTAAACTCAAAACCAGCCATAATCAGGTCTTAGTGCATTTTAGCTTTGATCAAATGCTGTACGGTGTAACTGACAAGGCTATTTGTGGCTATATTTAATTCACCTACTACAAAATATGGGGCGGCCGGTGTTAAAATACTTGAGCAGAGAAGTCACTGAAGTTTTTTTTTCAACGGCAGATGTTCTCATGTCTCTGAACAGTATATTTAGACCTTTAAAGGAAAGAACTGAGCTGATTTGATAAACCACAGTGGACCAGAGTAAATCGGGGGCGATTTTTTTTGTTGCGCCACTTTCCTGGCGCTAAATTATTTAGCACCTCAGAGTGAACTGAACTGAGAAAGGTGATGTGGGAAATCAAGTCCAGCTTGTTCAACCAACTCTTCAAGCAGACATTATATTAAACAGACATGCAGTTTTACTAGTCAGTCTTGTAATTATTCAAATATATTGAGGTGTCTTTACCTACAAAAGCTTTATGAATAAAAGATGACAGTTGTCCACCTGAAATGAATGCTACTGATGTTTTTGATGCTAACAAGCTGTAGACATTGCCACAGGGAGTGTCTGAACTTAAGAATTAATAAACACTCGCTTTAAACTCCTCTCTGTCCAATCAACAATGGACCACTTGTTATCGATTGCACAACAGGGTGTGAATCATGGAGAAAATAACTTGTTTGCAAGATGCTTAAAAAAGCCCACTTTGATGTACGTGTAAAGCTTTGCTCAGTTCCTTTTAGAAAAATCAAAGGCAGTCGATATTCTTTGCCTTATCTGTATCATATTGGGAAATAATAAATTCAGTATCAGAAGTCTGGAAAGAGGCATCTGTGTATGAGCTTTATTGTGAATTCAATGACGCAGCATTACTCAAGCAAAAAACTGCTCAGATCTGTATTCCAACTGAAAAGGCTATTTTAAATGTACAGGAACATCCTTTCATTTGCCAGACGGCTCAATTAGTGACCCAAATTATTGTAAACTTTGGTAACGAGCATTGCAGGGGCATGCAGTATGATCAAAGTGAAAGTATATGGTCTCTTCTATTATTTATGCATTGCTGAACAGGAAAAACATGCACAGAACTTTCAGAGTTTTGCACTGAAAATATTGAGACAAATTGATTTTTTTTTACTAAAGACCTTTCTTTTGGTACTTGTACAGTAAAAAAAAAAAAAAAAAAAGAGTAAAATTAGGCAGTCCTCAAGTGTTAAGATTTGGAAAATAAGTCAGTCTGGGTTGTAAAATTGCAATATCTTTTCTCTGTAGTTGAGAATTTTCAGAAGTTCTGCTACAGCATTGGATTGACCTGACCGATGATGCTTCACACATTTTTTTTTTTTTATTATTATTATTGTTATTATTATTATTTTTTTATTATTATTATTTTTTATTTTTTTTGCATGTTTTGGAAAAATGCAAAAGGTCTCAGGTTTTTTTCTTCTTCTTCTTTTCTTTTGGTGGTCCATAATGACTTTTATTTTAAAGATGACAAAAAAAAAAAAAATCTAAAACATATATTCTTTTGTGTTCTGAGCAAGTAGAACAGCAAGAAAACAGCAAGTAGCACTGAATTAAACAAGATTTTTTTTTTTTTGTGAACATACAACATAAAAATTTTTTACACACTTTTAGAAAAAAAAAGGTACAAAACCTGTCACTGGGAAGGTACTGAATTTCAACTTTTAAGTACTAAAATGTACCATTTACTAATGTGTACCTCTAAGGCACTAATATGTACCCTTAAGGATAAATAAGGTACAAAGGTGTAACTTTTAAAAAGTTACTGCACCAGTGACAAATTTTATAAGTTTTTTTTTTCTCGTAGTGTGGTGTAGCAATGCAATGAAAATTTTGTTAAAACACATTGTTTTATCATATTCACTAACCGCCCACAATCCAGTTCAACTAGACGCTAAATGCACTGCACTGTTGAATTAAGCTACTGTTATTTTTTTCCCTGCCTCCTTTCTATGCAAATTAAGTTGATTATAGATTGTACCTTATTCACAGAATATCACTCTGTAATGTTCGCCTGGTGAAATAAATGTTTCACTATTAGCGCCCGCAGAAAGCAGGTGGTAAATGTAATATTAAGAAAGATGTTTGTTTGCTTTTTGTATTGATTGTGTCAGCTGTTATTCATCAAATGATGGAGAAGAATATTATAAGACACCTTTGGCATTTTAAAAAGCATTTTAGAGAGATTCAGGAGCCTCGCAGTGATGGTCAGCCCCAGCATTAGTATGCAAGATTGAGATAGTCCAGCTAGCCTGAAATTAAATAAACGTCAATATCAGTGGGTGCAATTCCTATTGAATTCTTAGTAAATTGCTCCTTGAATGTTAAAGAGATAATCAAGCTTTGCAAGTGGAGCAAGTTCACTAATTTCTCTAATTTCCCAGTTTCTGCAAGAATTTGTTTCAGTCCACCAGGAATATCGAAACCGACACATGAAACACAATTGAACATCCACTTACTGAGCTCATTAAGGCCCCTGAGACAAATAGATTATTATTTCAACCCCTGATATATGTAACCAGCCACTAATCTGTTAAACTGTTGCCAAAAATCTACAGCTCTATAGGCATTTACACAGTAATCTGTTTGCTAGTAGGTATTGGATATATGTAATCAATTTTAGACCCAAGAGAGCAAACAGAAATTTGCTGCAGACCACTAACCATATTCTCAGTGGTATCCTTTGAAATCTATTAGTGTCAAATTTGTTGACTGTTATTACCCACATGGGATCAATGGCATGACCATAGTCAGATATACTGTAAAGAGCTATGGTTATGAGTTAAAAAGTAGAGAGTTTATTTAAGGGAAGAGCTTTTAAAACAGAGAAGAATGTCCTTCTCTGCTATAGCTCCTTGATTCCATATGTCATATTTAGGAGATGAAAAAATGGGAGAACTCCATCTGAATTATTTAGAGTCTGCACCATATTTCTCTTTTAGTAAATAAATAGTGGTCCCTTGCAAGAGCCGCCACATGCAGCCTGGGCTGAGGCATTGAAAAACACAACACACATTTCAATTAGAGTCACAGGGATTGAAAAAAAAGTTGTGCAAAACACTCGCAGCACAATAAAGGGGTTGTGTAGTGTCTGGTAGGGCTGTTTGAACTGCATCTTATGCATTAAATTATACAGCATTTCTTTAAGACGCATTTACCGGAGCGCCTGGGTAATCTGTCATTTCACTGTTTTGATAGTTTTTAGAGAGAATAGGATTGGGAATGTTTATGTTGGAGAGATAAATTCATGTTGTTTCATGGTGGTGGAAAAATTGTTTTATAAATGCATGGCCCTTTCCAACCACTTGAAGTGGACTCAGCAAGACGAGGTGAAGAGACCCTGAGACCACCATTTATTTTTACCATACTTGTTGTCTTCAGAATGGTATGGAAGCCCGTTTCGGCCTAAGAGTGAAAATGACTGAAAAAGTAGAAGTGGAAAAAGTACACAGGTTCAAACGTTTGGGGTCAGAAAGGAATGGGTTTTTTTAACGAATGAAAGACATTAATAAATGATCAAATGTGACAGTAAAAACATTAATAATGTTACTAAAGGTTCCTATATGAAATGAATACTGTTATTTTGAACTAAGATTCATGCAACAGCCTCAAACTTTCTTGAGAGTTACGGGTTTGAATCAGACTCAATCTGTGAATCATTCTTAGGCATTGCTGAGTTCATAACTGAATCATTTTTCAGTTATGTCCATTTCAGAATGAATGCTACTGTTATAGTTTGTGAGATACATTTACGTATTTACAACATTGTGGTCAGTAGTTGTGTTTTTTTTTTTGTTTTTGTTTTTTTAACTTCATTCAGCAAGGATGCAATAAAGTGAACAAAACTTACAGTAAATACTTATATATTGTTACATATAACGCTACCGTATTTAAAATAAATGCTGTTCTTTTAAAAGTTCTGTTCTTCAAGAAATTTAGAAAAAATATGCCTCACGGTTTCCAAAAGCATTAAGCAGAACAACTGTTTTCAACATAGATAATAATAAGACATGTTTCTTGAGCAGCAAATCAGCATGATTCCTGAAAGATCATGTGACACTGAATGTGCTGAAAATTCAGCTTGGCCATTGCAGGAATAAATTTTAAAATATGTTTAAATAGAATATTTCTCATAAGTGTTACTTTATGGGCTATGTCACAGTAATGATTTTATATCTCACAATTTTGACTTTGTATGTCATAATTGTAACTGTACTTATCAAAACTGTGACTTACTTTCTTAATTTTTCTTTTATTGTGGCTTGTCTCACAATGTGATTGTCTTATTTTAAACTTTAGCTCAGGCTTCTGTAGAGAAGCAGTAGAATCGTGACAGAACAGTCATAACAATATTAATTGGATGATATATTTATGCTAAACGGAAAGTTTTCACTCTGAATTTGTCAGGATCCAAAGGTCAAGTGAACTTAGATTCAATTCTGTTTCCTGTCTAGACATCACTCTGAGAAGAATCGCCCCTGAAGATCAGCGAAATCAAGGATGATAGACCTGCGTCTTGTCATTGGAGCCAAGGGAGCGGTACGTCCCACAGCGGCTGTTTGTTCCTGTCCTGCTTCTGATTAGTGGGATTAGATCCTGCCACCGGTGTGTATTCTGTGATCTGGATGGGGTCTGGCAGCTGCACAGAGCAGTTTATGGGCATTAACACAACGGCAGTGCCATCTATCCAGGGGGTTGTGTAACTGGAAATTTTGTTTATGGATTGTTTAGTCAAGCAACAGCTGGAATTAGGCCTGTTTCACACATCCTGTGTATTTGGCATGTATTTATTTGAACAGATTTTAGCATTAACACATCCCAAAATCACCGCTGAGAGTAGAATGTCTCCAATGAGCTTATTTTTGCTGTTCCCTATAAACCTATTTATCAACACAATCTTATGCAATAAAGGCTTTTATGAAGAAACAAACTAATAGAACAAACTACACATGATTTCTGAAGGATCATGTGACACTGAAGAATTAAATAAGGGATGCTGAAAATTCACCTGTGCCATACTAAAAAACTATATATTAAAATAGAAATAGTTTAGTATTTTAAATCATAGTCATATTTTACGTATTACTGTTTTGACATCAAACTACTATAGATAGTAAAATTTGTAGACAAACTTCGATCTTGGTCTGAGAAAGCCTAGTCTGGATGTTTAAAATATGTGACCCTGGACCACAAAACCAGTCTTAAGTGTCAATTTTTCGAAATTGAGATTTATACATCATCTGAAAGCTGAATAAATAAGCTTTCCATTGATGTATGGTTTGTTAGGATCGGACAATATTTGGCTGAGATACAACTATTTGAAAATCTGGAATCTGAGGGTGCAAAAAATCAAAATATTGAGAAAATCGCCTTTAAAGTTGTCCAAATGAAGTTCTTAGCAATGCATATTACTAATCAAAAATGAAGTTTTGATATATTTACGGTAATAAATTTACAAAATATCTTCATGGAACATGATCTTTACTTAATATCCTAATGATTTTTGGCATAAAAGAAAAATTTATAATTTTGACCCACACAATGTATTTTTGGCTATTGCTACAAATATACCCCAGCGACTTAAGTCTGGTTTTGTGGTCCAGGGTCACATATAGTTTAACAAGCTGCAAGTTTGTAGAACATAGATAGATAGATAGATAGATAGATAGATAGATAGATAGATAGATACTTCAGGTATCTTGCATTTAAACACCAATATTATTCAAAGATCATACAGTCCTCATCAATAGTTACATTAAAACATATTTTAGGCTTAATATAAAGAAATGTGCATTGTGCACAAGTAGTACTCCAAATGAAGTTTAATTATAATTTTTATATCAGTAAGTCTCAAGCGATATGTCAGTAAATATAGATCTGAACTATACCTAGTCTGAAATAAATGTTTTTTTTTTTTTTTTTCTATCATGTAGTTAAAGGTTGTTACCACATTTCTAGCATGTTTTAGCTTGTTGCATGTTGTGAGAAGTTAGTAAACATTAGCATGTTTTAGCATGTTGTTAGTATGTTTGTAGCATGTTTTTTGCTAATATGTTTGGAGCTGTCATGATCTCTAGCTATAGTGCCCATGAGCTCCACTAGAGGGCACCCCATCCTGTACCCTTTACCACTCACCCCAGACTCCATTTCCCATAATCCTCTGCCTGGACACATCATCAATTGCAATCACCTGTCTTTCATCAGATCTCATCATCAGTTCACAGCCGTTTCACATTAGAAGGACTTTAAAAGTAGCACACACGCTCTCTCGGTGCGTTCCAAATGAGATATATCGCCCTCCGAAGGGCACTTCGGAATGAAAACAATCATGGCTGCCATATTGAAGTGTCGTTCCAAACCGAAGTGCTCAAAACTAGCCACTTCAAAGGGCCCTTCGGAATGAAGGATTTCGAAGGGTACAACTGATGGACACTTCGGGCCCCTATGATCCTTTGCACAGATACTTTGCATGGTGACGGCGCATCCGTATGGGCACGGGATGATGACGCAGAAGGGCACTTCAAGAAACAGTTGTTTGGTCCCCTACACCCTTCAACCCTTTGAAGCTCTTACGCCGGAGGGTAAAATTAGGGCATAGGGATGAGCCCTTCCGAATGGAACGCAGGCACAGACTTTGCTGGTGATTGAATGTTTAGCCTCCTGTTGTCTTGCCTTCTGTGTTTGCTCCTGGACTATTTCCTTGTTTATGATTGTTTTGCTGCCTGCCCTGACCATCGCCTGTTTAACTGGATTACTCTTTTGCCTTGTCTCTACTGTTATTGTTTGCTGTTTCTGGACCCTGCCTGTTTTGAACCCGCTCCCTTTTAATAAAGCCTGCAAATGGATCCCCACTCCGTTGTCATGACTCCCTATGTTACAGGAGCATATTTGTTTACATATTTTAGGATGTAATAATATTTCACATTACTGTTTTTACTATATTTTTAATCAAATAAGTGCCGCTTTTGTCAGCATAAGACGCTTCTTTCAAAAAATCTTACAGAGATCTTTTGAATGGTAATGTAATTCTAGTTTATTGTAATCATTTTATATCTCACAATTATAGCTTTATTTCCTATAATTGTGACTCCTTGAATGAATATCTTCAGCAAAACAATTTTTGTCTTATAAACCTACTGTATTTATCAACATAATCTTGCGCAGTAAAGGCTTTTATGAAGAAACAAAACAAACTACACATGCATTGTGTGGCAAAATATGTCTGTCAGCTGACAGGCACGTAAACAGCACTACCTATTCAGTAAATCTGACTCAAATGAAGTGATTAAAGCAGTTTAAAGCTACACTTTAGGTTTTGAATTGCATTCTGTGTAAATTCATTAGCATTTAGATGTAAATGTAAGCCACTGTTATGCTACTAAAATGCTCACATGCCACAGATTCAGGATGTGTGAAACAGGCCTTAAATAATAATTGCCATAATATGCACAAATAAGAGTGAAGCAGACCATGCACTTATGGGGACCTTATGTGGGGGAGGGAACCTTTTGTTTGTCTTACACAGAAAAGTATAAAATCACTTTACAAGTTTCTCCACATTCTTTTTTGTTTTTGTAAAAAAAAAAAGGAGGTAAATATTAATGGACAAGAGCACTAAAGCCTGAGAGGGATTTAATTGCCATGTTCAGAGGCCTTAGCATCTTTGTTTTGCCCCAGTGAATGCAATCTGCGAGCTGTGAACCTTCTTAAAAGCTTTCCTCAGAAGAAACAGCAGTAGGACATTGTCAACGGGAAAACAAACTAATAATTAGAAAGTTTCTGGCAGTGATTTTTTTTTCTGGTTTAGAATCTTGCATGAAAATGTACATGATTGATAGGAGGTAAAAGCATCTTTTTGGTGTCAAGTCAAAATAAGTAATCTCTGTCTCTCTAAAGGTATTTTCTTATAATGTATTTTAGAAAAAATAGACCTATATAAACACAGCAGCCATCCTTAGGATAGGCAGTCTTTTCAGCGTGTTGTTTGATGTAGATGGAGAGGCTTCACGTAGAGATGTTTATAGCGCGTGCCAATGCTCAGTACCTGCAGCAACATCTCATCTGCTGTTGTCTGAGCTTCTAGCAGGCAGGTTTTTCATCTCCAGAGCCCTTCGATTGCTCTTTACACTTTTCACCTCATTACTATTGCATTTATTTATTTATCTAATTCATTTGTTAATTAGTCTCAGATTTTAATGGGAAAGCCAAGTAAATATTGATTCACTGTCCTCTTGCGATTTTATGCGTAAATGTGCCAATTCTGGAAAAGAATCTCAGTAGCAATGCAGCATTATAATTCATTTTACTTATCATAGTGAAGCTGCTGAACAAAGTAAAGTTACTTTGAAGGTTCTTTGGAGCACCTTAGGTTTATAAAGTAGTGTTCTTATCAAGAGCCTTTAAAAAGTTCCTGAAGCTAAATTCAAAGAGCATAACACTAGCAATGGCATCAAGAACTTGCTTTTTAGAAGGGCAGTATTATGTGTGTGATTTTATTTATTTATTTATTTATTTATTTATTTATTTATTCATTCCTGCCCAGAAGCCATTATCCCAAAACAAATAATCCTAGTAAATAATCCTTGTAGCATCAGCAGCCCTGGGCAGAATATGTGTTTATGATGCTGACATAATACATTTATTCTGCATGTATTAAACAGCAGATTTATTCTCTGTGTATTAAATGGCCAATGCTTTCGTAGTTGTCATGGGGCTGGAAATAGAGGAGTATTAATAGGACTTTTGCAAAAAACAATATATCTGTGCTTGATATGAAAACATGTCTCAGCACAAAAGGCTAACGGAAATAGTGAGGTTATTAAGTACAAGATGTATTTCAAAAACAAAAGCCTGCATCTTATTTACAAATCACCTGTAAATCGTAGTTCTGTGCCACAGATTTTTTTAATTAAGTCATTGTCAAACTCACATCATTTATATGTACATTAGGCTCATTATCCATTACCCCTTATTTACAATAATCACTATTTGCATGGCACAAAAATGTCACACTATAAGTGGCAGATGGTAAACTGAAACAGCAGCATAAACGGACATAACCAAGCAGCGTCCGTTTTGACTCGAATGATCCAATTGTTTAGATATAAATTCGCAATTGTGAGAAAAAAGTCGCAATTACTGCAATTTTTATCATGTAGTTAAATTCAGAATTGGGAGAAAAAAGTGGGAATGGTAATATAAACAGTAAACTCAAAATTGCAAGATGTAAACTTTTTTGAAGTTTTGCAAAAAATGTCAGAATTCCAAGTTTAATTTTATAACTTTGTATACCTGTAGTTTACAACTTCTGAGATAAAAACGCAATTATAGAAACAAATAGCGGAAACAAGCTTCCATATCGAAGACTGGAGTAATGGCTACTGAAAATTCAGCTTGCCATCACAGGAATAAATTACATAAAAAAAAAATAAATAAATAAATAATAAAATAAATAAAATTTAAAAAACAGTTATGTTAAATTGTTATACTGTTTTACAGTATTACTGTGATTACTGTAAAACAAAAGCAAAAAAGACCTCAAACTTTTAAATGATAGTGTATGCTAAAAAAAAATCAAATCAAATAAATAAAAAAATCACAATTTCATTAACATTGTTTAGCATAGTGCGGTTCGGTTGTAAGGTTAAAACGAATGTAAGGAATAGGTTTAATTTTAGTCATTTTTAATGGATCACTTCTCTTTGTCTGAGATGCTTTCACAAAAGCAGTGAACAGAAGTAGAGACTCCATATGCCAGCTGCATTCTCTCAATAGAAACCTATTGAATAATGCACACTCAGCAGGGTTGACTCAATAAACATTTACAAAGAAAGCATCCAGGATCTTACTCAGCAGAACCGCCACAAGGTCCCCGTCAACATATCGACTTCAACAAACTTCTCCATTCTAACAAAGGCAACGTTGTACTTCATTTTTATTGACACGCCCTGTAAACACATCCACTTTTCTGATTAGCCAATCAAATTATATCATTTGCGTTGATTAGATGAGTAATAGACTTACTATCTCTAATGTTTTGTGAGCGCTGTGTAGTTAAGAAATCTATTAGCGTGTGTTGTATACTTGCTACACACAATGCTTTTAAGTATAATTAGGCATAATATTAATCATCTGAATTAGCATATATTGTTCATAGCATAAACTGTGGCAAATACATTTTACTGCAAAGGTGCTGTTGTTGAAGACAATGGTGCAGAGTGTGACAGTGTTCTTGTGGCTGTCATGCAAATTTGTGCAGGAAGTAAACGTGATGCTAATGTGTTCCAGAAATAGGTGTGGCAGCAGCAGCAGGCTGCCGAGCAACCCTGTTGAGTCTGCATCTGGAATCGTGGAGAGCGATGAATTATTAGTACAGCTACGTCCTTATTTTGTTGCCCTCGGCGACAATAACAATGATAGCTTGCTCTTGTGTATCGTGTACTTGGATTAGCATGGATCATTTTCTCTGGCATTCTTTTCATTTTTGATTTGAATCTATGTAGAATGGCATCTGAAGCTATTCTTTAAAATTACTCTTTGTGGCCTGCTGGGTTATGAAGATAGTAATCAGAAATTGATAAAACATATATGACATTGTATAAGAAAATGTTATTGCTTAGAGGTCGCTCTTTCATTGCTCAGGGGAAATAATAAAGTCTTGTTTATGCTTCATTGAATTATGTTTCTAATCAACATTGTCTGAGATGTTACTTCTAAACACACGCACAATTAATTTTAGCATATCAATATTGTTTTTGAGAAAAGCATTATAACAATAATCTCAAAACGTTAGCAGAAAAATGTTGTTTATCCATTGTTCACATTTTTCTGAAACGTTTTAGTTGTGTAATGCTACTAAATTCAAAAGTAACATATTGGTATTATGTTTGCATGATAAAACTGAATGTTCTACAAATGTTTTCATAACCAAGAAAAATGTTTTCAAAGAACATTCATAAACAGCATTTTCAAAACTTTATGAGAGTGTTAGCAAATCATTCTTAGAACATATTTTTGTTTTCTGGGCCATTATTTTGGCAAATGGGTAAATTATTGAACTGACAATCAAAAACGCAGCTTTAGAAGACGTTTGTTATATTTTGGAAAAAAAAAAAAAAAAGCAAAAGCAGTCCATTTTGCAATCAATATTGTCATTCTGCCTGATGTAGACTTTGAAATCTTTGCAGTATTCTGCTATATTTTGGTCAACGTGTAAACATGCAGATTGACTACTTTCTGTCTGGGTTTTGCAATGTAAATTTAAAACATATTATGCCATGAGCAGCACATTTTAAAGAAACTGTGTTAAGTTAAAAGACTGCGATCCATCCCGTCGTCTTTGAATGCAAATGTCTTGTGCTTGCTGTACATTCACATAAGCTGATAGGCTACTTCATGCTTTAATTGTTAAGAAAATTCCTTATGGGATGTTTCCTTATTATTCCTTATGAATCTATAAATAGGCCAGAGCATGCATAATGGTGCATTCACACCAAAAGTGAATTTAATTATTTGCGCAAGTAGATTACATACAAACTCAATGCAAAGACGCGAATAGATGTGAATCCGCGCTGGGCGACGCAAATACCGCGAACTGAGCGATGTGTTCGCCGCAAACGCACGTTATTCGCCTCAAATGCGTCTTGCCCGCAAGTTGAAAAATTTCAGCTTGAACTGAAAATTCACATGACACGTTGTCGTGCAAGCCAATCAGCAAAGAGCTTATTGATACGTCTGGTTTGACCAAGCGGTAACCTTCTGGTCTCTCTCGTGAAACCAACACGGAAGTGACTTAAACTGCAATTCATCGACTGGCCGCTAGAGGCTGGCTCCAAAAGGTGCTTTTGGTGTGAACACATTATTAAAGCAAAAGGCGAATATAGACGCGAATACGCGCCGGGCGACACTAATTGGGTGACATAATTGCTGCTAACTTGCGATATAGGCCCTACACCTCAATCACGTCTTCTGCTCAGATCAAAAATTTCAACTCGAGCAGAAAATTTGCATTATGCACAGTCGCGCAAGCCAATCAGCGAAGAGCTTATTGACTCGTCCAATTTGACATGTATCAGAATTTTTACAATTGTTTTTAAGTTTTTATTAGCATAAGTGATGCAAAAAACATCCCACGAGTAAACTGGTTTTGCTACACTAACCTTTGTTTAACGGTGGTATTTGTAGTAAAACTGTGGTTATACAAATGGTAATTAATACGCAAAAAAAAAAAAAAAAAACATGGTTACTACACTTTTACTGTAGTAAAACCATCTTTAATTTTCATAAGGGTAGCTTTAAACTCAGTGTGGAAAAAGAAAGAAAATTCAGTCTTGGTATTGTGACAGATCTGAGCAGCATTTGTGACTTTGTTTAGATCTCCTCTGACTTAAGTAAATGTCTTCATTTGCTTTTCATGTAATCAATTTTTTTCCCTCATTCTCTCTTTTTCCTGTTTTATTAATTTATTCTTGTATTAATTTGTGGCTGTCCATTGACGTTTAATGTCCTCCGGTGGCTACAGCTGTAATCTCTTCTTTTTCCACTCGAGCAGCTGACGGTGTGATTGGAGGAGAAAGAGCGGGATGTTAGCATCAGTGCACCTGTTAGCATCTCACGTGGGAAACGAGCCTAAGGCAATTAGTTATAGTAATTAACATCACCTCAAACTAAAGCAGGCAAAAGCCAAGTGGCAGTAGAGGAGACTACAATTAGACCTGCTGTAAAAAGTCTACAATTAAAGCAGAATCCTTGTGCCACAAAGCTCCGGTTAACAACACTCCGATGTTTTGTTAGTGGAGTATTATGACATGATTATTTCAGAGACAAATCCTCTGTGTTTCTATTATTTACCTCTGATCACAGATAATTAGTGCTGTATTTGCAATTAGAATTGTTTTTCTTGTTCATTGCAGTAGCGGTATGACATATAACTTGTACGATGGGCTCAGTATTAGCGTGGCTCTTTACAGTAAATTGTTTTTTCTCACATGGTGCCCATAAATCGATTGTTTGGGCAACAACTATCTGAAAGTCTAATTGTGTGGTTGCTAGGGCTTTCTGGGTGGTTGATAAAGTGATGTGGGTGGATAGATCATGGCTGTGTGGTTGCTAGGGTGTTCTGGGTGGTTGCTAGGGCCTTATGTGTGGTTGCTAGGGCCTTCTGTGTAGTTGCTAGAGTGTTCTGGGTGGTTGCTAAGGCATTGCTATGTGAAAAGCCAGGGTTTACTGAGTGGTTTCTAGGGTGTTCTGAGTGGTTGCTAAGACATTGTGATGTGGTTGCTGGGGTGCTAGTTACTGGCACATTAGGGCCTTTTGCACCTCGGGAACCTTTTCATAGTACCTGAACTAATTGTGGAACTACCCACTTTCTGGCATGTTCGCATCGCAGGAACTAGGAACGGTTTTAGTTCTAGGAACTCTGTTTGGAGGAACTAAATTATCTCCTACTTCAGAGTAGGGTCTAAAACAGTTCTACAGGAACTATAGTGACGTTAGGGTGACCAGATGAGATTGGTTGAAATTCGGGACGGGGGGGGTAATGAATAATGAATAATAAAGATAATGAATTTCAAACGAAAGTGACTGAACCAATCATGTTTTTATTAATATAAGTAGCCTACATATACATATAAT